>JBBMOL010003444.1:0-16048 GCA_037954665.1 Laguncularia racemosa | reverse complement strand
TTAACTTTTATGATTATTTGAGTTGTTTTGATATTTTTTTTTGAAATTTTCTAATTTTTCTAAGAAATTCCTAGGCATTGTTTTCCTATTTTGGAGATTTTTCTAATATTTTTACTACTCGTTTGCATGCAATGTGACTCTAATAAGTTGGTTAATTAATTTTTTAGTTATTTTAGGGAGTTGTTATAGGGTATTTTTGTCAAATTTATTGTATTCTACTATATTTTTTTTATTATTCTTTAATTTTCAAAATTAATCTGTGGCTATTAGGTGCAGACAACATCCCTTTCATGTCTTACATGGTGAGGTATAGATTCTTATCGATGTCTTAATCTTATCTTTTTTACTATTTACTTATTTAGATTTACAATTTACTTTTTATTATGGATTTTTACTTTTACTTAATTTCTTACTTTTACTATAAATTTTTACTTTTATTGTAACTTTTTACTTTTAGGGTAAATTTTGGCTTCTAAGCTTTTTGATCCTTTTTTTACTATATTTCTCAATGATGTTAGATTTTCTAATTTCTATCTAAATTTTTAGGTTTTTTTTTTAAGGCTTTCCAAACCATATTAGGTGGTTAAGTTAAGTTTAATCCGTCCAATTATCCTAATGGTGTGAGTAATATTTTCTCTTGACTTTGACTATTTGGTGATTTTATCGAATGAAAATCTATTATTTAGGGCACACCATTACAATTTTAAGGTAAATTTTAGCTGTTACTAGGCTAACTTCTAAGCAAGGTTTTGAGTTAGGTTCCGAATCATGGCTTCTATATTGGTGGTTCTTACATATACCCACCTGTTATATGACTCCTTTAGCATCCTATACTTACCATAAACATATTAGATGTTGGTAAAAATACCTCTTTATAATAAAAATGCCTCATTTAACTTTCATTATAATGTTATAAATCTTCTTTTATTTTCCTATGATATAGCTCAAGCCCTAAAGTACACTTTCAAAAAATATATCATTACTAACCATTGATCTTTTATTTTAATTAAAATCATTAGATTTCAAGGTTGATTTTGAGTGGCACATTTTTTAGATTTATTTTCCTAAATCATATATTTTATGGGTTTTTTTTTTTAAAAGAAAATATTATATTCCTTTTCCTCATTCTAATCATATGGTAATTTGGAAATCATATGTAATACATATAATATATATTATAGATTTCAAGTGTTGATTTTGAGTGGCACATTTTCTTTTCGATGCTTGGCTCGGCTTTGGTAAGAATGAAAGGTAGGTGAAAATAGCTAAAAACTAATGTACATTTGGTTTTTTTTTCTTTTTTCATTTGATTGATTTTATTATGATAAAGGTTTATGTATTGATGGAAAAAAAAATAAGGCTCTCTTGTCACATATTTTCAATGTTATATAGGAGAAAATTTTGTTAAATGGACATAAAATTACCAAGTTTATAGAGATATGTGTTGAATAATTTATGAAATAATTTGGATATGCAAGATTTAGCTTGTAAAGAATTACTCCTTTTTATTATGTGTTATCCACACATTAAAATTTGAATCTCAAAAGAAATTTAAAGTTCTTCCTATATTTAGAAGTCATTTTATGCATTATATTCTATATTAACACTATTTTATTTTGATCAGCATCATTATGTTGTTTGTATTTCTTATGTAATAATTCTAATAGTTAAAAGTGTATATAAAGACAATTTAATGTAAACTATAGAGACAAAATTTCACTTATTATTAGATACAATATCACATAGATAAAAGAATTTCAATGATAACTTGCAAAGAAAACAAAACCATGAAAAAGAAATAGAAAAACTATATCAATAAGCTCCTCTATCATCCTCTTTGCCTCTATAGTTTCCATTACTTATCCGTCTCCATATTTCATTCCTTAGACTTCATAAAACTCATTTCTTGATCATCACCTATATAATAAATACACATATAAAAGTTATTTTAAGAAAAAAAATAAAATTTTAAAAGTGAAAATATATAAAAGAAAATTAGATACAATCTCTATAGAAGGATATTGAATAATATAAATATACTTTTGTTTTTAAAATAGTGGAAGAAAAAGAAATCATAGTAAAAAATGGAAATATTATAAAAAATATTTGAATATTAGGAAAAATATATCTTTATAAAACGATATCAAATAATATGAATATATTTCTTTTCAGAATATTGTGCAAAAAGGATATCTCGAGTTGTACTTACATTCATTACTTACAAAAAAGAAAAAAACAAAATAGGGGGAAAAAACAAAAATAAAAACAAAACAAAACAAAACTTTGATATAAATAAAAATTTGGACAATTTTATAGTGAAATTATTATAAAAGTAACTATACAGTAAAATCCTTCAAAATTATAATAAAAATAAGACCTATTAATAAAAAAAAAAAAAACTATCATAGTCTTCATAAAAGTTAATGATAGTTTTATTTTTTTTAATAGTAAATCACCTCAAATTATAATAAATAAGACCTACTAATGGTAAAAAAAATTACTATACCATATAATCACTTTTGAGTGACTATATTATAAAATTATCCTAAAAATGTAAAAGTAACATTGATAATTACTAATCTTTACATGCTTATTATAAACAAAAACTCTCTAAATTCAAAGTTTTGTGAACAAAATCCAAGCGTCAGCAATTGGGGGTTCATTGTTAAGCCTCTTTCATCAACAATCTGCATGTATCTTCTCCTAAATCTTGAACTAATTTCATGTTATTGTTTTATTTGGAGCATAAGAAAGACAAAGAAATAACGTAGAAGGATTTTTCTTTCTTTTAACGGGGGAAATTGATTGAGAAACTTTCATTATCCCATAGCTATTCATAGATAAATCATTATGGAGTATGGTGGATTAATTAAAAAATTTATTATAATAAAATGTGAAATAAATATAATTGAAAAGTTAGAACACCAAGGACAAAGGCTAATATACTTAAAAAATAAATATAAATGTAATAAATGAAAAGTCAGAATATGAAAAAGGTAAAAATATTAAATTGCTTTCTTACAAATCCCCCATATGGTCTTGAAACATTACAAATTAGCAATAACTATGGCCAAAGGACCAAACAATAGTACACAAAGAAAAAAGAAAAAGGAAAAAGAAATTAAAAAAAAAAAAACCCAATGTCCTAATTTGCTACTCAAAATCAGAAGAAAAGTGGCGGATCGAATGTTTGATTTAGTTACACCAACCCCATTGCTATAAACTCAAACTTGAATGCGCATAGATTTTGAGTTAAGTACTTTAGCAATGACAGTCTAATTGACTGTATGCTATTTATTTTAACATTGCCTAGTCCTTGATTAAGGATTTAAGGTTCTTAAGTATATTTAATATAGTCAATGCACTTCACAAAAACATGAGGCAACGTTAACTCTCACTTATATCCTTGATCTTTCATAGATTTTATATACTTAGGACAACTAAAAACTAGCCGTAGGAGTGTGAAAACACTGAAATTTACGTAAATTTTTTCCCAATAAGATATTATGTAATGGGCATTTTGTTGTGTTTTGAGGTCACCAACTATGGAGAAAAAGTAAAAGTTGATGAACCGGGCAAAATATTAAAGGATTCGGATTGGGTTTGAACGTGTATTTCTAAAGAAATGATCCTTTACAAATGGTCCCTTCCATTAAAATTCGAATGAACCCAGATGAATTCGACGCTAGTCTTGAAATTATAGAAAATTATTTTTGTGGAGTGTTCAATAGTGGGTTACTAAAAAAATTTTCTATTGAAAAGGCCTTAATAATTGAAAAAAAGTTGGCTCTATGATGTAAAAGAGTGGGGCCTCATAAGTTACCTAACAAAATACTACAGTTTCATTAAAATCCCTATGAAACCCCAAAGAAATAAAATGGTTTTATTTGAATTTACACATGTGGTTCTTATAATTTGATTATCGAAATTATAAATACTCTCTTCAACCGAGGGAATTTTTTTTTTGGTAGTGTCTTAAAACTAAAATACTAAGTTATACCCTCTTCGGTAGAGGGATTAGATTAAGAGAGAATGGTGGTTACTCAAGATTAATGGATTTTCTTTCTATTTGACAAAGATCCCTTACTCCTCTTCTATACTCTAGTTTTACTTGACAGGGGTTTTTTCTTGTGTTTTTTATCACATGTATAAGTTTTATACATTTTAGCTTGTAACAGATACTTTAGAGGTTATAATGTAGCCTAAAAATTTAAGGTTTAAATTGATTTATGCATCATGAGATAAGTTTGGTTTATTGAAAGGATGTGTTGTTCTTATTCTCCAGGGCCTATTATGAACGGTCGGTGAAATTGAAAATGGGCGATGATTTTGCAATTTAGCACTTTGAATAAGTACTTTTATTCGGAGATAACAAAAGCATCTAATCCAGTTCCGCAGTCACAAGTTTTGTTTAAAGACTAAAGCACCAATTTGCTACAATTTCCTGCTTTAAGTACAAGATAATTGAATTGCACGGAATGGGCTTGGGAATATTTATAAATCGATTGAATTTGTTGAACAACCAAAATTATGGTTAATCATTAAGCATAAACTTGTTTTTTTTAAAGTCGTGGTTGTTTTTTAGTTCCCCTTAGTTTCAATAATTAATTTTTGGTTAAAAGGGCTTGGGGGCAAAGTTTAGGATAACACTGGAAATTTGGGTTTTTGTTTCCAAATGAAATTGACTTGGTTGAAAGGGTAATTTTTTTAGGCATTTTCCCCATGAGAAGCAATACCGGGTTTTTGAAGGGGTGCACTTGCCCAAAACCCCCCATGTCAGTGTTCTATGCGGAGAAGGAAGTTCAAACAAATGAGGCCAACACCGATGATCCTTCAAGGATTTTCCTAATCTCACTCGTAAAAAACATGACGAAGTGTCGAGTGTGCTAACCCTGAGTAAGGATATCATTAATTCTTATATAAAAAGGCTCAAAAGAAAACCCCTTTTTTTAAAGTGAAAAATTTGTATCATTGTAGTTCTTTTCTTACCACAAAAAAATAAAATAAAATTATCTATCATTTAGTTAGCGTTAGCCTCCTTTTTCATCCGAAATACTAGCTTTTACGGTAGAGGACAGATTAAGCCAAAAACGAAGAACTCGGGAATTAGCTCAAGATTATTAGATCTCCCTTCCTATGCTACATTTTTTTTAAATTCCTTTTTCTAGACTCTTGATGCTACTTTGTGAATAGGTCTTACTTGTGGCTTTTGATTGCCGCGCATGTTTCACTGTTTTATTTGTAATTAGTACTTTTAGCTCTACAGCATTAGCAAAGACTTTGGATTAATGTACGAAACATGATAGGGAGTGTTTACGCATTTTTCAAATTGTTCTTAAACCTCTTGTGTTTATGACCATTCAGAATAGAGAATTTATGAATCAAAATTAAGATCAAAAGATGTTTTTAAACAATTAAACACATAAAATCAATAAATAATCCCTTTAAAACAAGGTAATACGAGAGTATCCAAACCACATCCCCCGGCTAAAAAGATTTCTAGGATCATGATGCTTTGATACGTATGTGTATGTTTATAAAAAAATGCAATCAGTAATCAACATTGTTTAAAAAGCATGTCAGTGCAAAGGGGGAGCTTAGAGTTTTTCCCCAGTAATGAAATTTGGAGAATGCGATGCTCATTACAAAGTCAATATTACGTTATATGTATCCATTATGTTTAGAAATCCTGTTTGTTGCAATTATGTACCCATCCATCTTTCATCTAATTCCATGCATCTTCTTGCAGGGGGGAATGGGACAAGTCACAAGGGAAAGGGAACTTGGAAATTGGAGAACAAGTGAAACAGAAGTTATCTTTGATTTTCCCTTTTTTTTTTTTTTTTTTCAGAACCTTCTCTTTGTTTTTTCTTTTTTTTTTTTTTCCTTCTCTGGTAGTCAATTCTTCATTTTTACTATTTTTTGTAGCCCCAAAATTCCTTGGTTTTCAGTTACACAAAACAAAAATTAAGATAACAAATACAGCAGAAAAAAGTCATCACCAAAAGGACATTTACACTTTACAAACATCTCACATAATATCGGAGGTCACTGCTGCACCCTTACCCTGGCTGTTGTTGCCCTTTGAGGGTAGTTTTGCTTCACCATCAGAAATTTCCTCATCATATGTCCTGAGCTTCTGCATCCCCAACAAATGAAACTTGTGGGTTCCCCCTCAAAATCATGGATACCCGAGCATTTTGTGTGCTGCCACACGCCACATACATCACAAGCTAACATCCTTTTCTCCATCTTTCGTCCTTGATTCCACAACTACGGGCCCACGTCCAATTCTCGACTCCCTCTCCATTTTGAACCGGCTAACCCCAGTCTTCAGGAAACATCCCCCTCGGATTCTAACGGATTCAGATGACCCCAGCAGAAGCTTGACCGGGGTGGATCCATCAACACCTCGAAGTCAACTAGTTCATCTGCTTGAAATCTTCTAAACATGAGATACACATCGGGAAAGTCGTGAACCCTTAAACCCTTGAGGTCAGACACAGTAGCATTTGGGGACAATAACAACAGTCTCTGGAGGGGGATTTATGGAAACCAGATTCAGGTTGATCTGCTAATACCACCTGGCTGTTTATGGAAAGCCTGATGGATTTGCAACAGTTAGGGGTTTTTCTCCCATTTAATCTTTCACAAACTTCTTGCAGTCAAGGACCCTTTTGAGCTACAATTTTCCCAAAAGATCAGCAGTCACAAGAGGTCCGTTGTTGGGCATTGTATCAGGTTGTTAGAACAGCTTCATATAAATATTTTAGATCGCGTAGAAGACATTCCTCGGATGGATGATTGATAACATTTAGAACTATTGCACGAAGCAGATCACTTGAGGGCAACACTTCCCGGGTTCAAGCTGTAAACTTTAAAACAGACTCAGAAGGAAAATCGACAGAGTTGAGGGAAAAAATTCATAAAACTTAGTCCCAATGAGGTTATGAAATGAGAACTTAAAAGTGTACTTCAATGACAGGAACAAAAGACAGTATTGAACATTAACTAGAGACAGACCTGTACTCAAAGGCCCTGAATCAGGATTGCACGTGCATGAAAAACAATCATCCCCCCGGCAGCAGGCTTTCCTCCAAGTTCCTTGAGGCAATAGTCAAGCAGCTCGGAGAAGCCAATCTTCCAAACGCCACCCCTCAAAGCACGCCAACTGACCCAGTTGGACCCAGAAACAGCCCTCAGCACCTGATCATAGCTTCCTCCACTTTTCAACATCAGCCCTTGACCATGGACACAAAACCGCAGCATTACAATGATTTTGCTTGTTAAAAGGAGCATCATTGTTGGCCTCTTGATGAATATTTACGAGTTTCAAAAATTAAAGAGATCAAAAGCTGAAAAGACCCCTTTTAGTCACAAGCTCATTCTCTGACAAAGACTGAAAAACCCAAGACAATGTCCTGCAAAGGTGTTCGAGGTTTCCTCCCTTAGAGGTCAAAGTGGATAAGGGCAGGCTAGAGAGGAATGAACTGCCTCATCATAGTCCTCCTTGGTGATACCAAAGCTTCCAGCACCAAACTCATATCCCCATTCCCTACCCCGGATGCCATTTGTGATTTGGGATGCAGCAGCGATAATCCAAACCGAATTTCTTAGAAACACATCACCCCTCACCTTTCTGCTCATGTGAGAAGAAAATAAATTAAAATGAGTTCAAGATGTCATTGACCAAAAAAAATAACTGGGCGAGTATAATGATCCGACGATTTGGGAAATCCCTAAGGAAGCATTTAAAAACGGATTAGGGATAACCTGACAGCAAGAGCAGTACAAAGACCGGTCCCCGAAGTGCATGATATGAGAACCAGAAAGAAACTTGGAACCCCCTTCCTGCCGTTGACTCTCAAAAAATGGCCGAAGCCATTGGAATGAACCCCACCATGCAAAAGGTGGGAGGTGTTTTCAAGTTCTGAAACCACCACTCTTTGCATCATCAGCACTCATCGCATGATTGCATGACCTACACTGTTTTAGTATAATTAATGTAAAATTTTTTCTTCATCTACAAGGAGCGCTTGTCTCAAAGAATCATTTTCCTTTTGACATTCATTACAGGGTAATTACAGTTGTTATCGAAATTACAGATATAATTTCTAAAAAAACCACATTTAGACCATTAAAAAAATACTAAACCCGCAAAAAATAAATAATAAATAAATAAATAAAAAAAGGCTAACTTGGATTACAATGGAAAAGAAAAATTCTCCCTTATCAATATTTTTTCATGGGTTTTAAGTGTTGTATTTAAGAAACCTGAGGCATTTTCAGTAATCCCATTTGGTTCATACTTTTGTACTCCAATTATAATTAAAATTCGCAATTGCCAGATATCACTTGAACAAAGTAAAGTAAATGGTAGCACCCGCCATTTGTTCCAACCATCATAAAAAAAAAAAAAAAAAAAAAAAAACTTTTCTAAGCAATTTCAGTCTCTCACCATCGCTTGCTTACACGATAAGCTTTAATAGTTCTAAAATCCTGATTATAATTAATTAATAAAAAAAAAAGGAGAAGGAGAAGAAAACTGAGTAATGAGTTACCTACCTGGATTCGGAGGGGTGAAAAGGGGTTGCCGCAGCGAAGACAGGGTTTATGATATCCACCCATGGAATCCCATCGGCCTTTATTATGAAATGGTAACGCTTTCCACAAACGATGCCGCTCCATCCTTCAAAAAATCATATCAAATCAAATCAAATTTCCTCATCTACCCATTTTATTTATTTATTTATTTTTATCTTAAAACATAATTAAGCTTTTCTTTGTTAAAATTGAAATAAAAAATTACAGTCGAACAAAAGAGGAATCACTTACTTACCAACATAAAAAATAAAATAAAATAAAAATTTTCTTGCAAATGAAAAATTAAATTAAGGGAAACATTATTTTACCCCCGCCCGAACACGTGGAGCTGTTACAGACAACATGATTGTATATACCAAACCAACAAGCTTTTTGGTGGCCCTTGGGTAGGTTCGGTCGGTCAAAAACAGTACAGTCCTATTTTTCCACCAGAAATAATATCCAAATTGTATCTAGTTTAATTTAAATTTAAATTTTAAAAAATTACAGATTTTCCCTCTCCCAAGAGCCAATCAGAAGCTGACAACGCATTAGCTAATAATATTTACCTATTAATGTAAATAAATTATTTATGACGTTGTCTATATCTTGACTTTTTTTTTCCATCTAAATAATATAAACAATACTATTCATGGATGGAAGGGCATTTTGGGGTTCTTGGTCAATAATTAAGCAAAATGAGCTGTCCAAAACAATGATGGCCACTTTCTTTTTTTGCTGCCAAGTCATCCACCAATCAAAACTCATCTCGCTTCTTCACCTCTCTATCACGAGAAATTGCTTTGCCCGCTCCCCTTCCCTCTCTCTTTCTTCTTTCAAAAATATTATTATTATATTATTTAAATTTATATTTTTTGAACGATCGTCAATTACGAAGTCATTTAATACTATTTAAAATATGCTTATTAATTAATTAAGAGTATTTTTAATTATTAAAAGGAAAGGCAGGCCTGTGTCACTCTCCTCGAGAAGTTTCTATTTCTCATGTGGGACGAGACGAGACGAGATAAGTCTTAGAAACAAAATATCAGGAATAGACTAAAATAAGGAGACAGCTAAGAAGCTTTAGTGACTAAGCTAAGCGTATCCGATGCCAAAGCCGTAGAGGACTTGACAACCCAAACGCCAAAGAAGAGAGAAGAGAGGAGACGGCAACTCAACCCGAAACCGACCGACTCAAAAGGAAAAAGAAAAGTGACTCAGCTGAGCCAACTCACAACAACTCGGCATTGATCGCAGTAGACAGATCTAGATCTGGCCACGTCCTCCTCCACGACGTCAAAGCAGACGACGGAATCCGGCGCGTTGGCATCCGCCGCACCGGATCTCCGGCCCTGAGGAGCACTTGCCATGTCATGAGGTGCGGGAACAGCGAAGACGGTGGGGGAGGCAGCGCGTGTTTTGGAGTGGAACGGGACAAAACTTTTTGTTCCTAAAAAGGCCCCACAAAGGGTTGGGGGGAGAAGAAGAAGAAGGGGAGGGAGGAGGAGGGGGGGGGGGGAAAGGGGGAAGGGAAGTCTTTTTGATCTGTTTGTGACTGGCCTTTTTCATGCGTTCATGGGGTCTTCCGTTAAAAAAAACCTTTGTTAGAAAGGGGTTTGTTTAGGGGTGGGGTTTGGGAAATTTGAAAAAGGGGAACCCGCGTTTTTTGGGTTTAGTAAAAGATTTTTGGATTTGGGGGTTTGGAAGGGTGGGGAACTGTAAAGGGAAAAAGGGAAGCTGCGTCGGGGGAAAATTTGGGAAAGAATTCAAAGGAGAGAGAGAGAGGAGAGGAGAGGAAAGAGATGTTTTGGTGGATAAAAATCTGTTTGATTTTATTGGATGAGATCTGAGGTTTAAAAGTTTGTTGTGTTTTTATTAGTTTTTAAAAGGGGTTCTATTTTATGGAAAATTAAATTTGGAAAGGGGTTATGGTGGGGGGGCGTGGGGGTGGGTTTTTTTAAAAGGGTTTTGAATAGAGTGAAAATTTGGGGGAGTCCTGAGGGGTATGTGATGAAAATTTTATGTGTGCTTTTGAAATTTCATGTTATGGGGGAAAATTAATGATTTTTTTTTTTTTTAATTTATGAAGATGGATCGTTTTTCTTTTTCTTTATCTCGGTTTTTTCCGTAGTTTTCTCGGCGTTTTTTTTGGGGGTATTGACCCATTTCCTTTTCCCCCCCCCCTCCCCCCTTTTGCTAAAAAAAATTAATATATTACAGGGATAAGTTGGGAACGGGATAGATATACAAAGGAGTTTTGAAATTTTTTGGTTTTAATTTGCAATACTTTTAAAAATTTTGGGAAATTTAAAAAAAAAAAAGACCCAAAACCATAAAAATTTGATTAAATCGGGAAACCCAAAACCCAAACTATTTAATTTTTGATTTGAATCTTTTTTAGATTTAAAAAAAATTTAAAAAAATTTGGGAATTTTTAAAATTTTTTTTTTTAATTCAAGAAGATTGTAAACCTAATTGAATTGTTTTAAACAAACCCTAAACGTGAGAAAAAAAAAAAAAAATAGAAATTTAAAAATTTTGAGAAAATTTTTGTTTTAAAAAAAAAGTTTTATTTTTACTTTTTTTAATTTTCCCCCTTTTATTTTGTTTTTATTAAAATAAAACCCATTTTTTTTTTTTTGATTTTTTTTTATTAATTAAAATAAAAAGGGATAATTATCCTTAGAGAAATAAAAAATTCTATTTAAAATTTTATCAAATAGTATTGAAGATGGGGGAATTTAAATTGAATTAAAATTTTAACTTTTTGTTTTCCCAAAAACAAATTTTTCCCTAAATTTTTTAAGTTTTATATAAAAAAATTAATAAAAACATATAAAAATGGCTTAAATAGTAACCCAAAAAAAACTAACCCATTTTTTTAAGTTTTTTAAAAAAATTTTTTTAAACCCAAAAATATGGTTAAGTTTGATTTAGGGAAAAAAAAACCAAAATTTAATAACCCAAATTTAATTCAATTCAAGGGAAAAAAGACAAAAACCTGTTTGAACCAAAACCCCAACCCATCCTTAGTATAACTTTTTTTTATCAAGATTTTTTAATTTAATTTTAATTTTAGAATCTATTTAATCTGACTTATTCTTTCTAATCGGTTTTGTTTTTGGTTTATAAGAAAAAGGAAAAGAAAGGGAAAATGGTGTTGGGCTAGGGCCCCCTTTCTCTTCCCTTTTTGTTTGTAGTTTTAGGAAAATAGGGGACTTTCGATTTTTCGATAAAATTTTTATTGGGTTTTTAATCTTAGAAGAGAAAATTGCTAGATGACTTCAAATCATCTAAATAAGTACTAACCAATATTTTCTTCATAAATTGACTGATGTAAATGTATAATATTATCATAAAATAAAGGATAAATTTTAAATATATTTCTTTATATTTTCTTTTTATACGTTAAACATTTTATCTTTAAAATTAAAATATTTACATCCCCTAAATCTATTAAAAAAAAAAAGAAAGAGAGAGAAGAAGAAGAAGAAGTGGTTTTTGGTCCTTTAGTGACCATTTAGTCCTTAAAAATAATTATAGTATTTTTAATTATTTTATCTATCAATCAAATAGTAAAATAAGATTTAAAAGCACATTTATTTTTTTAATTTGGGGCATCTAAATGGCTAATTTCAATAATAAGGTATCTAAATGCATATAACATAAATATAAAAAGCATTTACAATTTACCTCTATCGAAGCATAAATTTGATTTTTATTGTTCATATTGAAATTTTACTTTGAAACTCCAAAATGTATTTTTTACATTTCAAAACTAAATCACAGTCATTTAGGGAGGGAAAACAAAAAGATAAAAGATGAATTAAAGTGAAGAGGGAAACTTCGCTAAAAGCAATCAAGTTTTCACGTAAGCATCACGAATAAAAAGATGACATATCTCATCCACATCATGCTCAATGTGCCTAAATATAGTTCATCAATCTTCGACATATAATTAAGAGATGAGACTGGATCAATAAATATTATATTTAGTTTATAAATTAAGTATAAATCCTATACTATATGAAGGGTTGTCCATGTAATAACAGGTATAAAAATCTCATTAATGAATGAAATAAAAGTATTTAGAAATATTTAAAATAACCAAAGGCATGCATTTTTAATAGTGGGTGCCCCTTAAAAGGGGCCCCACATATACCTACTCAACCGCAAAGTTTTAAGTAATATTAAAGGTTAAAAGTAAATTTCGATACGTTTTTAAAAACTTATTTCTACAAGGTAGAGTATGGACTGAGATTTTCCTATTTTATTTATCCAGAACCTATACTCTAGAGTAATAGAGATATTTTTAGAATATGAAAACCCCACCTTAAAAAAAGAATTTTAAAATAATTTTGGGAAAATGAATAACAAATAACAAATTATATTTTTTACAAAATAAAAGGGAAAAAAAAATTCCAATCTCATAAGTTAAAAACCCTTTAAATGTTAGACCTAATACCCCTTTCCCACTTTATATTTCCATTCTTTCCCCCTTCTTTTTTTCTTTTTTCTTTTTCCATTTTTTAAGTATAAAATGATATAAAATTTAAATAATAAAGGGAAAAAGAATTATTTTTTTTTTAATTTACATTTTGCTATAGTTTATAAGTTTTTCATATGAAGAATTTTAATTTACATAAAATTATTTTTTTAATATTATAAAATTGAAAATTATAGAAAGAAAAGAAAATTTTTTAAGTTTTATAAAGGGAACCTTACCCGAATTTTAAAGTATGGGTTTCGATAGTTTTAGGTGCTCAAAGGGAGGTTTTTAAAATTTTTTTAAACTGAAATTTAATTACAAGTAAGGGATGGGGGTTGGGCCAATAAGTTTGATTTTTAAAAGCAAAAATTAGCTTAATAAATTGAGTTGATTAGTTAAAAAACATGCTTAATTTGCCAAACATTCCTAAAATAAAATTTTAAAAAACAAATTGTTGTGGATTTGATTTGGAATTATAGGTATGTAAGTGTGTTTATGAATTTTATATGTGATTGCATATGTATGTGTGTGTGTGTGTATTGAGGATGTTTTGTTGAATCAGAGAAAGGAAGAAAAGAATCAGAATATAACAAGTCATGGCAATCGGTCAATGGGACTCTTAGTGGACCAATCCACTAAGGAAATTCATTTGCATACCTTAACCTATCGTCAATCTGTTGAGAGATTTAGCAACTGGTTAGTAGTGGTCTAGAGATAAAGAGCATTATGTGGATTTCATGCATTATAGCAACCTAAGCAATGAACAACCACTAAGAGGGAATGTTAAAACATTTTGTCTTACGAACCAAGTAGTAGCATGCTTGGTGATCAGTTGATAATTTCCAAAAATAGTTATTCCCTACATTTAATGCATAGTTGTGTGGAGAAAACTTGTGTTTTACTTGCCAATGCATAAATACTCCACCAACTCGAATTTTTTGATATTAAGAAAGCTCAACTTGGAATTAAATTCTTCGTTTTCTTGTTCATTACATTGCTTTTTGTACTTAAAATTCAAAATCTTGTAACATTAAGTATAGTGTAAGAGTTTACTTCATTTGCCATTTGTAAGGGGGTGCATTATACTAGGAAACTTGTAATTGTGGCCATTGTGTACACTCTTGAGCCATTTGTACTTTGTGGTGATTAATAAAATGGGCGTTTTTAGTCCCCTTGGTTAGAGACATGGGTGTATCATAGAAAATAGCAGGTGGTCCAAAACTCCATGTTAAATTTGACTTAATCTTCTTTACTCTATCATCTTTTTATTTCTAGCACTTTGTTTATTCATCTATTGTCATGTAATCTCATTTATTAATTAGATGTGTAAAAAGTTGATAACTTGCTAAAAAATTTTCAATTTAATTCCCAAATTTAACTTGTGAAACCCCATAGAATTAGGTCATCTTAATGATAAAAATTTAAATTTGAACAACTATTTAAGATCTCTATAAAATAGAATATAGTGCCCTAAATTTTTTTTTTCATTAAGACTTTCAAATGATTATGATTCTTGTGTATACTTTACAATTAAGCCTAAAATATTATTGATTAAATAAAGTTAGTCTTCAATCTTTATGTAACAAGAGTTTTATTTAATCAATTTAATTCTTTTAAATATTTGTATAGATTTTTTTTTTCTTTTAAAAGATGTAAACAATTAGCTTATTTAAGGAGCTTTTCTAGCTAACTTCCTAAGAAAGCTACTTCAAAGTTAATTTCAAAGAGGGGTTACTTAGTTAACTTTTTAAAAGAAAACTCTTTCTAACTTCTTAAAAAAGCTTACTTGACCAAACTTCTAAAATAAGACATGAAAGAAACTTAGATAGGAGCTATCTTAAGTTAAACTTTTTTAAGGAAGTCATCTTGATAGCTTGATGAAAAAGTTTCTCATAACTTCTCAATGAAAACCCTAATCAACCTCTTAATAAACTACTTATCTTACAAAATCTTAACCTAAAAGATTGAATTAGTTCCTAAATCTAGAAATCTTATCTTGAGATAGTCAAATAAGGTTAAAATACTATAGTTGACTTAGTAAACCGATAATTAACCAGAGTCAAGTTGCTAAAAACAAAGCATTGACTTGAGTTAATTTATATTAGATAAGGAAAGACTTTAGTTGACTTGGGTCTACTAGTACAAAAACTCAAGTTAACCAAAGTAAACTCTCGAGTTGAGTTTTAAAAACCCTTTTTAGTAATGTTGTAGTTGACTTGCCCACAAAACTGGTAGACTAAACTAATCCAAACTTGTGAGATGGGAAACTTAATAATCTCTACATGCAAATTTAAAATTAAATTCAACTAGAAAAACCCTAACTTCTACCCTATACAAGTTAGCATTAACCCCTTTTTCATCATAAACCGAGCCATTTGGTGACAACAAGATCTTTAATCTAACTAACATTATCTTATGGAGAAGGAAAATAAGTGTGAACAATTGATAAATTTGACCTAGAAACAAAATTTAAAAATCACAAATTTAGCCCAAGTGTCCCTCTATAATTCTTAAAGATTTTCATAGATTTGTATTTTAAAAACTTCTATTTTAAATAAGAAATTATACTTAGGATTTTGCTCCAAATGAACCTGAAAAAGGTCTAGGAACTAGAGATGACTCAACATTTTATAAGTAAACCTAAGTCAACTTGTCAAATTAAAATGTTGATTGAGTATTGGCTCAATTAGACTAAGTAACCTAAGTCTTTTCCTTGACACCCCTTTAGAAGACTTAAGTGGACCTAGGTTGTTAAAGTTTAGACTCGAGTTAACTTAGGGGAAGACTTGGTAGATAAGACACAAAAGGGTTTATATGATACCATTTTCCAATAGAATTGATGGATTTGATTTAGTAAAAGTTTAGTTGAAAACCATTAACTGTACTAATTTCACTAAACTCCTTACTTAAGGGTTTAATTTATTCTCAAATTTTCATCTAGTAGCCTAAATTTGAATTTAGTCAAATTTCATC
>JBBMOL010003443.1:0-16048 GCA_037954665.1 Laguncularia racemosa | reverse complement strand
TTTTTCAGAGCGGGAAGTTTGGTTTGGGGACATGGGGGTTGGTTTCCCCTTTGTTTTTGTCCTCTTTTTTTATTCGAAGTTTTTAAATGGTATTTCCCCTTCAAAAGATTTTTGGAGATTGGGATGCACATCTGGGTGCCCGGTCGTTCCCCTTTAAAACTGCCTTTACACTTCTTGCCTGGCTTTTTCCCGGGGCTGTAGGAATGTAAAAACCCGGGTCTATTGCGTTTCCCCTTTGGGTTTTTTCCCATTTTTTGGGTTTTTTGGGGTTCTTAAATTTGTTTTAAAAAATTTGGGGGCTTCTGGAGGGTTGGGTTTTTTTTAGAAGCTATTTTGTCCCTGGCGGCTTTTTTTTTTTTTTTGTATGATGTTGCAAAGCATGCAGTGTCCCCTTTTGGCAAAAAAAAAAAAAAGGGGTTTACAACTGTTTTGACAATGTATTATTAAAACTTTACTTCGGGAAAAATAAAAAAAAAAGGATAAAAAATGCTCTTTTTTAAACTTTTTGGGGGTTTTATTGGGGGGGGGGGCCCAGGCTTCCCACTGATATGGTTTTTTAGTTCTTTGACCCGGGTTTGGCACTTCCAAATTTTTGCTTGGGGGGCCTTTTTTTCTTTGGTCAGTTTCCTTAAGGGCCCCCTTCCAGTTCTTTCTGAGGGGGATCAGCTAAAAACAAGAGTAAAAGTCAAAATAAAGCCCTTTTTACGGGTATTGGAGGTCCAATGCAAGAGAAAAGCAAAGGGGGATGAGAAAATTTTTTGTAATTTTTAAGTGAGGGAGCTGCAAAAAAGGGGAACCAGTTTCCCCCAAAAGGGGAATCGCTTTTATTCACATAATCCAAGCTTCCAAAGAGACCGAGAGAACCAGCCTTGAATGGAGGAAAAGAGGCTGACAGGGTTTTCCGGGCACGGCTTGAGGCCCCAAAGGTTTTCACAGACTCGACATTTTCCGGGCACGGCTTGAGGCACGGCCGAAGGTCTGTCACAGCTTGCCCCCGGTTTTCCCGGGGGCAGGGCTTGAGACACGGCCGAAGGTCCCCACAGACCTGACAGGGTTTTCCGGGGGCACGGCTTGGAAAGGGCTTGTAGAATTTTAAAAATTTTTTAAGGGGGGTTTTTAAGAAAAGGCTTAGGAGGGGGCCCCGTGTACTGCCCGCCCCAGTTCAGACCCCGAATATTTTATTTATTTCCACGGACGTTTTGTTTTTTTTCCCCTTTTGGGGGTTTTTTTCGGGGCCATATAAATACTTTTTGTAAACCCAAATTGGGGATAGTTGTTGAAACACATTTTGGGGCTCCCCCCTTTTTGTTCTTTGCGAAAGAACCCTTTTTTCGTTTTTTTCGTTTAAAACGGGGGGGGAAGCATTTTGGGAATTTTTTTGGTTTCAATCAGAAGTGGGGTTTGGGGGCTAGTTCCGTTATCACTTTTTTCAAAACGAAACGGGGAACCCTTTTTTTAAATCACGATCGAGGGGTTGGGGGTTTTTAAATTTTCCAAAAGGGTTCGATCTTTGGGGTATCGGCCCCCGGGGTTTTTGATTAGATTCAAATTTTTTTTTTTTTAATTTTATCGTTGTCTTCTTTAAAAAAAAAAAAAAAGAAGAAGAAAAATTTTTTTTTAAAAAAAAAAAAAGAAGAAGAACATTTCAGTAACTAGTTCTTTTTTTTTTCCTTTCTTTCCCGAATTGAAACCCTTTTCCCCCCTTTTTGGAGTCCTTGTCCGGTTTCACTTAATTGGTGTTAAATTTTGGAAAACCCTTTTTTTTAAAATTTTTGGGATTGCCTTAGGGTTTTTTTAAAAAAAAATTTTGATTGAGTTCTAAAAAAAAGAGCCTTAAGAGCGAGTTGTGGGACCCAACTATTTATTGAACAAAACACGAGTAATCTATATCTGTGAGTGTAAAAGGTGGGGGATAATTGTGAGTTTATATTTTTTTTTTGTGTTATTTCAAACCCCTTTTTTTTGCACCCTTTATTTGATCAAAGCCCCACAAATGGAGAAAAGGGGGGGCGAGATAAGAAATTGATTTTTTGAGGCATTTTGGGTGAGATGAGAAAAATGCTGAGTGCGAAAGGAGCAGCCCAGGGGGGTTTTTGGATAAGATGGGCAAGTGGGGAAAATTTTTGGTTAATTTGGGGGGGAAAAAAAAACCCAATACTTCAGAGGGGGGGGGGTATAAAAGGGAAAAGGGGGGGTATTTTTTTCGGGGGGAATTTTTTTCCCATAGGGAGAGAGGGTACCCAACGGCGAGAAAAAATTTTTGGGAGATTAAGATAAAGAAATTTCCCCTTTTAAAGGGGAAAAAATGATCCGAGTTTTATTGGAGTGGGAGAAAAATTAGACCATGTATTGATTGCCATAATTACAGTGAGGAGAAAAAGATAAATTTTAGCTGCAATTGAATTTTTTGATTATGCCAGTTTTGGGGGGATCGGGCTGGGCGTAATAGGAGAAGGTATGGTAAAACCTTTTTGCCGGGAAAAGAGATAAAAAAAATTTATAAAAAAAATTTTTCCCCCTACAATTTTGGGGGTTTTTTGGGCATGGGAAAATTTAAAGGGGGGGTTGACGGGGGGGCCCCCCAAGAGGGGTAGAGATTATTAAAAGGAGAGGAGATAACTATGCTAAAAAAAAGTAGAGGGGGAAGATGAGGTACAAGGGCTAATTCTCAAGGGGTTGAACGGGGATCGCTAAAGAGTAGGCTTACAACTTTTTTGGGGGAATTGGGGAATTGTTCCCAAAAGGGCCCGATAAAGGAAAAAGGGGCAATTGGATAAAGGGAATTCTAAATCGGGGCGCTTCTAATTTTTTTAAATGGAAAAAAAATTTTGGAAAAAGAACACTGAAAACCCAAAAACCCAAAAAAAGGGGGGATGGGGAAGGCTAAGAGTCCGTTTTTTCCCCCTAAAGGTAAATCTGACACTAAACCTTTTCACTGAACCGTGATGGGAAATGTTTCGGGGGTCCCGGGGTTTGGACATTTTGGGATCTAATGTCCAAAAACAAAGGGGTTGTCATCGGGTAATGGAGATCTGGGAGTTTTTGTTCCATATTGAATGCCACCTTGGAAAAAATTTTGTGATGTGGACTTGAGGGGGGCCCTTTAGGGGGGAAATTTTCTAGTTACAAAACGAGTCCTTGTACTCGCCTGGATGTGGTAAAAGGGGTTTTAGCGGAAACAAATTTTTTTACACTGGGGGGGCAGGCAAAGAAGGAAACAGCTGATTTTTGAAGTGTAGCTTAAAATTTTGCTATACCTTTTTGGTTAATAATTTTGGTTGAAGACTTCGAAGCATCAGAAACCATCCCGGGGTTTCATTTGGGTTAAAAGATTTTGGGGGAAATTTTTGGTGACCAGGCAGGCTTTATTTTTATTTTTTTTGGGAGTTATCATGATGAGGGGGGGTGTAAATATTCCCCCCGCGGCTAGTCACATATTTTGGGGGGGCCTGGCAGTTCGATCGGGGTAATGTAAAATGGGTACAAGAACCATTACCTTTTTTTTTAAAAAAAGAGAAATGGGTTTAACTCCCCAGAAACCAGGGGGGGCTTGGAGGATCAAGTGAGCTAGAAAAAGAGTTTAGAGAGAAAACTTGAGGGACAAGAAAAGAGGAAAAAGAAAGAAAGGAAAAATGCGAGGGAAACACAAAATGGCCAAAAAAGTGAAAGGGGGAAAACAATGAGTGGAGGGGAAAATTGCAGGAAGGGGGGGGGTTCAAAAAAAGTGAGGTTAAAGGGGGAAAGGGCCCCGGGAAAAAACAATTTCTCATGTACAAGGATTTATAATTTTTTAAAAACCCAACCAAAACCCCCTTTTTTGCCAATTGGGTTGGGTCTTTTTGCCCGGGGAAAAGGGGGGGTTTTTTCCCGGGAAGCCCAAGGGGATTGCCCCCCCAAGGGCATTGGGCACCAGAAAACTTTATCCCCGGGGTTTTTTAAAACCAATCGGGTGCTTTTCGGGGGCCCCCCCCGGAAAAAAGGGGAAACCCAAAGGGAGGTTATGGGTTTTTAGAGAAAGGGGGGGGTTTTTGGAAGCCTCAATCCATGCCAAAATTTCCACATCTTGGGTTTCCCCAAGGGAAAGGGGGGAACATGGGGGGTGTTTGACTGTCACAATCAAAAAAGATCCATTTTAAAATAGACCTCCTATCCCTAGCTTGATGAAAGTCGAAAATTGCCTTTGGGGTTTTTTTTTCCCCAAAATTTATTTAAAAATGGTTTTTTTCCAAAAATTTGCATGAAAGAGGGGAGAGGGAAAAAGGGGTTTTTAAAACTAAAAAGGGTTTTAAAATAGAGGGGGTGGAAAAACCTTTTGATTAACAAATGCCCTAGCAATTTAGAGGGGTTTGAATCTTTTTTTTCCCGCGTTTTTTTGGAAGTTTGTTTTTGTAAACTTTTTTAAAATCTTTTTTTTTCAGCACGATTTTAAAAAAAACAATTCGCTTTTTCAAAGTGTGTTTATTTTTTGGGGCGAGAAAACAAGTTGTATAAAAATTGAAAAAATGCACCTTTTGTAGGGGAAAATGTGGTTTTTTTTTGGGGTTTGTTGAGGTGGGGGGGGTGCTAGGGGGTGAAAAAAAAGGTGAAGGCAATTTGGGAGGGGCCCAAACCCCCCCTTAGGAACGAAATTTGAGGCAGGAGTTTTGGATTAGCAAGTTTTTTTAGGGGTTTGTTAGGGATTTTAAGTTCAAAAAACTGCCCCCTTTTTAAATGATTTTTTAAAAAAAATACGATTTTTGGTGGACAAAGTGCATGGGGGGGTTTTAAAAAATTTAAAAAAAGGAAAGGGTTTACTAATGCCCATTCTTTTTAAAACCAAAATTTTTAGAAGGTTTTTTGAAATTGAATGCAATGCTTCGGGGAAAGGTTTTTGGGGGGTTTTTTGATGCAAAAACCAAAAACCCATCGCTTTTTTTAGCAAAAACTCATGGGTTGATTAAATTACCCAGCTATGAAAAAGGGTTTTTAGCTCTGGGAGGATTTTTCAAATTGGCAAAAAATACCTCTGGCCTAAGGTTTTCAACATTCTTTCCCCAAAAGAGAGTTTAAAAATTTTCCCTGAAAACCAAGGAAGTTACAAGAGACATGAAAAATGGCGGGTTTCTTGAGCATTCCGTATGTGATTAAATACAACAAGGAAAAGAGAATGTGGTGGCTGATCCCCTTTTTTTCGAAGGTATTCGCTTGATTTAAATTTCCCCAAAGATTGTTTGGGGTTTTAACTCTTTAAAGGGGGAAATTGAAAGAACTGATGCGATTTTGGTAAAATTTTTTGGGGTTTCTTGTGTTGATCTGGATATGCTACTTTTATGGGAAAAGGGGGGGTTTTTTTTTTAAAAAGATAGGTTTGTGTGCCTAAAAGTTTTGGGCGGGGAATTGCTTGGGGGGAAAACCCAAAATGGGGGTTTTTTTAAAGGGGAAAACTTTGGTGTTAAAAAAACTTTAGATATTTTGCTGAACATTTTTTTTGGCCAAAAATGAAGCATAAAGTCAAACTGTGTGTGACAAGTGCATTACGTAGACGGGTAAATCCAAAGTAACCCCATGGAGAATACATTCCATTACCCGGGGCCTAATCAACCCGGGGCGACATTTCTATGGATTTTTTTTAGGTTACCACGGTCTCAAAGGGGGAAAAAATAGCAATTTGTTGTTGTTGATGGGTTTTTAGCAAGAGGGGTCATTTAAATTTTCCCGTTCTAAACAATGATGCACAACTTTTGGGGGTGTTTTGGGTTTTTTAGAAAATTGTGCATTGAAATGGCTTCCCCCAATTTATTGTGAGTGATGGGGATTAAAATTTCCCCTTAGTCATTTTTGGCTACTCTGGGGAAATTTGCGGGGGTTTAAGCCGTGTTCTCACATTGCAAAACCCCAAACTGAGGGCCAGCCCCAAGTTTTAAAAAGGACCTTTAAACCCCTTTTGCGGCTGGTTTTATCAAAATTAAAAAATGGAGAAATGCCCCCCAAAGAAATTTCCCATAAATAGGACGTGCATTCCACTCCTTAATCTCCTTTTTAGTTTGGGTGTATGGTTTTAATCCTTTGACTCCACTGGATATTTTGCCTTTGCCTTTAATGAATTGTTGATCTTTATGGGGAAAAAAAAAAAGGGAAAATTTGTGCGGGGAAAATTTTTTGCCAGGTGCGGCCCAACATTGGGGAAAAAAATGAGCCTTTTCTCGCCAAAGGGCCCAAAAAGGGTGTGTTTAAAGGGGGGGCTTTCATCCCCGGGGGTTGGGTGTGGGCATTGCGAAAGGAGCGATTTGCCCCCCAGCGAAAAACAAGTTGCACCCCCCGGGGGGATGGGCTTTTCCAAGTGTTGGAAAACTCAATGAAACGCTTACAAAAAATTTTTACCCCAAAAAACTAAAGGAAAAGTAAGCGGGAACTTTTTAAAGTTTTTTTTCCTTACTCTATTGATCAGGTGATTTAGGACAACTTTCGAGGAAGGGGGGAAAGATGGGGATCCTAACATCAAGAGTTCAAGATCAAAATCCAATGACCCTTTTTTTTGGTTTTAGGTCCCCAAAAAAAAAAAGCAGAGCTTAAAAGGGGGGAAAAAAACTTTGCAAGGATTAGTGATGGGGTGCAAGAGAAGGAACCGAGCTTTTCCAAGGGGGGAACACTTTTTTTACATAACCCCAAACTTCCAAAAAAAGGGTCCGAGAGAAACCCGGGGCCCTTTTTTGGAGGACAGAGGCGAAACCGGGGTTCCCCGGGGGGGTTGAGGCACGACCTGAAGGTCCCCGTCACAGACTTAAAACGGGGTTTCCGGGGGGGTTTTTGGGCACGGGGCCCAAGGCTGTCCCCAGCCTGAAAGGTTTTCCGGGCCGGTTTAAAACACGGCCTGAAGGGCTGCCACCCCTCTAACGGTTTTGGGACGGCTTGGGACAACGGGTTTTCCAAAGGGACGCGGGAAAAAGGCTTTAGAACTTTCAAGAAGCTTCACGGGTAAGGCCCAAAGGGGCCCCCCTTTGGGGCACGGGGGGGGTGGGTTTTGCATTGGGGAAGGGGGGGGGTTGGGGCCCCGAATAAATTTTTTTTATTTCCACTGGGACGCTTAGAAAATTTTTTTCCCCTTTTTTAAAAGGTTTTATTTTCGGGGCCATTAAAAAATTTTTTGTCAACCAATTTGACGGATATTTTTTAAAAATACCCATTTTGAGGGGGGCCTCTCTTTTTGTTTTTTTGCGAAAGAACTCCTTTTCGGGGTTTTTTTCGATCTAAACGCTGGGGAAATCATCTTGATCTTGGGTTTTAAAACGCAGGTGGGTTTGGGGTGTTCCGTTTTACACTTGTTCAAGACGTACTTTGGGGAAACCGATTTTAAATCCCCCGAAAATTACGGGTTCTGGGGTTTTAAAAAATACCTAGGTTTGCATCATTTTTTTTATTCCGGGAGCTTCGAAGAAAAATTTTCCCTCCGGGTTTTCCCCGCTCCGGGGAGACTCTGTCTCTGGATTGATCTTTTTGGTCTTTTTGGGGGGTGATTTTGGAACCCGGTAGCTCTTTCCCCCCGGGATTTCTGGGGATTACAAACCTTTTGGGGGTCGGTTTTTTCCCACTTCACCATTAGCTCCCCGAGGCCCCCAAATTTGAGCTTTCGTTCTGGCTTCCCAAAAAACTTTTTACCTCTGTTAGCTTTGCAAATTTCTCGGCTACCACAGGGTTTTTTCCTGGTACTCAAAGGGATGCTTCGAGTGGAAAAAGGGGCCCCCAAAAATTCCCTTTGGGTGGTACCAATTGGGGGACTAAGGGGGGGATATCCGGGGGGGGGGGGGGGGGGGGGGGGGGGGGGGGGGGGGGGGGGGGTACATTTGGGGGTTTTACCCATTAATGGGGTGGGTTGGGGAAATTACTTGGGGGGTTAAGGTGATTTTAAAGGGGGGAGACCCCCCGGGGGTGTCCTAGAATATCTTTTTGGGGTAAGGCTTCCCAAAGGGAGGGCAAACCCCCAATTTTGGGTTTGGGAATGGGGGGGGCGGGTAACTTTTAAACCCCTTTTTTCTATAAGGAACCCCCCAGATTCATGTTGGGGTTTTAGGGTTTTTTCCCATGTTCAGCCCGAACCTTGAGGTGGCTGACCTATTACAAAGGTTTTGGGGGAGCGGAGGACCCCTGGCCCTTCTCTTAAGGAAATTCAAATTCCATTGGTCAGCCATAAGGGGGGTGTAAAATCTTCCTTCCAAATTGGGTTACCAGCTCTGCAACCCGGTAGTGAATTAAAGGGGCCGGTGGGGAACGTTGGTGGCAAAGGGTTCAAGAGAAGCGTTCACCCTCTCTGTGAAAGTTTTAGGGTCCCACACGGATGTCCTTTTCCCCATTGTTTTTGGGCAAAAAACCAGGTTCTAATTTATCCTTGATGAAAACCCCTTCAGCCCCGGGGGGGTTTGTTGCCGCTGTTTTGGGATCCCAGCAGTCAAATGAAGGTGCCGGTGGCTGGGGCCTCGGGGGCGGGGTTTTTAAATCTGATCATCAGTGCGGAGCCGGGACAATGGGTGCTCCCCGGGGGAGGGGTATTCAGCAGCCCGATGAAGAAGGGGGGGTCGATCTCCCAAACGGAGGGGGGGGCCCACCATAGGTAAATTCCCCCTACTTATCGTGAGAGGGGGGGGTCATCTTCCTTTGGATGAAGCCCGCCCCTGGGTTGTACAAGGGTAAAACCAGTGGTCCAGACCAATTTTGGGTCCAAAGGTTTGTTACACCCGAATCTCTTTGCGGAGGAGGTGGTTGGCTGCACTGCTAGCCATCTATTACAATAGGAAACAACCTAGTTACAAACAGAACTATGAAAATGTTACAGGGAAAAAAGCCTGAACTCCAAGGACAAAATAACAAACCATTACATTGTCATCCAATTGTCAACCCCTCGTACGATGTTATGTATGCAAGTAGGTTGGTTCTAATTGGTTCCCGAGCTCTATGGCCTCCCGCATTCTCGAAGAAATGGATCTCTAGGCCATATCGAAGCATAGGGTGGGGTAGCCTAATCGGTCTCGAACGGTGAATCAACTCACTTCGCCCCAAACCTACACAATGGCTCCCCGTCTTAGGTTTCTAGGACGGTCCCGGGTTCGATCGCATACTACTCACACAAACATATGTATGCATGCAAAAACCCCCACAGTAAAGAAACTAAAATCTAACTAAATCCTGCAAAGTTAGTAACAAGTAATGATTGAAACACATTTTTCTTTAAAGAGAACACTTGGAGAGATTCAGGTGGCTAGCCTGCTGGTATGGGTCCCCAGCGGAGTCGCGCATCTTGTCGAGTCTAATTTTTGAATTCTCATTCCTAATCCGATCTAAACTAAACCCTATGCTCATCTAATCTAGATCCTCGACTTGAGTTAGGAATTTCGTTTGATTTTTGGAGTCGCCACCTAACTGTTGTTGGGAAAAAGTGAATTAAGACTAAAGGAGCGGATTAGTCTTAATTTGGACTGCTAGTCGTCGTTATTTCCTCTTCTCATTTTTGTGAGAAGAGAAAAAGGGAAAACCAAAGTTTCTAAGTCCGGAGGCTAACCTATTAAAACCTATACGGTTACCACCTAATCTCCTAAAATTGTTCATCTTTAGAAATGTGTTTCATTGTGTTTCTGTTAATTTTTGTTATGTCTTTGAATTTATTTCAGAAAAAGGATTTTTCATTTATTTTATGGGTTGAACCCGAATGGGTTGCCTACGTACCTGCTACTCAGGATCAAACAAGCCGTAGTTCGCTTTTCTGAAAATCTTTAGTGCATGGGTGAGTTTTAATTTTGAAATTTCTTTTTGATTTATGTTCTTACCATTTTTGGGATTTTCCTAAAAAACTCTAAACCTAAGCTTGATTTCATTTTGAAAATGATTTTGTAGGGAAAACATCAATTTTGATTTATTTGACGAAAAATGATTTTTCTAAGTGCTAAAACTTATTTATTATTTTTTATGATTTTTTGTTATTTTTGTGATTTTTGTATTTTTTATTTTTGTTGAAAATTTTATCCTAAGTTTATTATCTATCTTATTTTGAAATCTAAAACTTTACTATTATTTTCCTAATATTTTTATTGTTTTTCTGCATTTTATTATTTTTATTATTATTTTTTTATTTTACATTATTAAATCCTAAAAAACCTAATTTCTACATTTTCCTATTTATTTAAAATAGAAGTAAATAAATACCTAATAACTAAACAAATAACAAAAACAAAAAAAAAATAACAATAATAACAAAAATAAATTTTAGAATAAATAAACAAACAAAATAATAAATAAATAAAAAATCTGGAAAATCCGACTTACCTGGATCCGGGTCGTTGCGCGGGTCGGGTCAGTCGGGTCGGGTCGGGTCGGTCGGACACGGCGGCGGGGTTGGCTCGTTCCACGGCGTTCCGGCGGTCCTTTGCGGCGGGTGAAGTGTCGAATCCTAGCTTCTTGAGGGAAGCTGAATCCGATGGTGGTGGCGGTTTACTCCTAGAACGTCTCCTTGCGGTGGCTCAACTCCGATCGGCGGTCGCAACTTTGGGTTTCCTCCGATCTACACTCTTTTCTCTCTCTCTCGCAATTCTGATATCTGTTCTTACTTCCTCATCTCCTTCCTCTATTTATAGGCGCTTGAAACCGAGCTGGATAAGCTCGGATTTCCTCCGATTGAAGCTGATCGGATTTTCGGTTGAAAAAACCAACTCCGATTCGTGCCCATCCAACGATTTGTTGCGATTTGATTTTAATTAGATAATGTTTATCTTATTTTTGTTGAAGATCTGTTGGATTTGTGCAAAAAAATCGAATCAAAACGGCCGAAAAACGAATTTTTTTCTTCGCCGGCGATCTCGGGCTCGAGGTAGGAGACGATCACGCGCCCGACGCGTGCGTTTCTTCCAGCCAATCAAATGCTGCCACGTGTCCTGGATAAGTCAAAAAATTGCAAAATGCGGAAACTGCTTCCTCGGCGATTCGAACGCCTGACCGAGCCCCCCCCCCCCCCCGCGCGCGCGCGCGCGCGCGCGCCTAGCTATGGTCCAGACCAGCTGAGCTAACCCACTTTCCTGATTTTTCTAATTTCGCAAATTGCATATATGCAATGCGATTTTTTCTATTTTTTTGAAATTTCAAAAATTTGTAAAAATTGTTTATTATTCATTATTGCTATTTCCGAAATTATTTTTCAAAATTGAAGCGTTTTCCTATTTATTTTTATTTTTTGAACATTTTTATTATTTTATGCTAAATTAGGGAAAAATTGAAAATTGATTATTATTGAAAATTATTGACTCCTAGGGCAAAAATGGGGTGTTTACCGTATGCCTTTAGTTAAAGGATCAGCTATCATTAACTCAGTGCTAATGTGCTCGATGACCACTTTGTTTTCCTTAACACGTTCTCTTATGGCTAAGTACTTGATGTCGATATGTTTACTTTGACTACCACTCTTATTGTTCTTAGCCATAAATACAGCAGTTGAGTTATCACAGTACAATCTTAATGGCCTAGAAATAGAGTTGACAATACTAAGCCCAGATATAAAACTCTTTAACCATACACCATGTGAGGTAGCCTCAAAACAAGATATGAACTCGGCCTCCATCGTGGAAGTAGCAATTAAAGTCTGCTTTGCACTTCTCCAAGATACGGCCCCACTGGCAAACATGAAAACATAACCAGATGTTGATTTACGTGAATCAACACAACCAGCAAATCCGCATTGGAGTACCTAACAACCTCCAGACTATCGGTTTGTCTATATATGAGCATATAACTCTTTGTCCCTTGAAGGTACCTCATTACCTTCTTTGTAGCTCTCCAGTGGTCAATACCTAGGTTACTCTGATATCTTCCTAGTATCCTAACAGCAAATGCAATGTCAGGTCTGGTACAGACCTGAGCATACATCAGGCTTCAAACAGCTGAAGCATATGGGATGTTTCTCATTTGTTCCTGCTCAAGCTCATTTTTGGGACATTGACTTAAGCTGAATTTATCACCCTTTATAATGGGTGCTACACTTGGTGAACAATCTTTCATCCGAAATCTCTCTAAAACTTTATTGATATAGGTTTCTTGAGACAAACCTAAAATCCCTTGAGATCTATCCCTATGGATCTTAATGCCAATGACATAAGATGCCTCACCCATATCCTTCATATCAAAGTTCTTTGAGAGAAATTGTTTCACCTCATATAGCAAACCCTTATTATTGGTTGCAAGTAAAAATATCATCCACATATAGCATAAGAAAACAAATTTTACTCCCACTGACCTTTTGGTATATACATTGATCCATCATGTTTTCTTCAAAGCCAAATGAAGTGATGATATCATGGAATTTCAAATACCATTGACGGGAGGCTTGTTTTAATCCATATATGGATTTATTAAGCTTGCAAACCAAGTGCTCACCATCACTAGAAGAGAATCCTTCAGGTTGTTTCATGTAAACCTCTTCCTCTAGATCTCCATTAAGGAAAGTCGTTTTCCACATCCATTTGGTGCAACTCCAAATCAAAGTGTGCAACCAAAGCCATCATTATAAGAAGGGAATCTTTCTTAGACACATGAGAAAATGTCTCTGTATAATCAATTCCTTCCCTTTGAGTGAATCCTTTAGCAACGAGTCTTGCTTTATGTCTCTCAATGTTGCTTTGTGAGTCTTTCTTAGTTTTGAAGACCCATTTGCATCCAATGGCTTTTACACGATCAGGCAACTTGACGAGATTCCAGACTCCGTTAGATGCCATTGAATCCATCTCATCTTTCATGGCATTATGCCACAAGTTCGAATCCTTAGAACTCAAAGGCCTGTGAAAATGACTCAGGATCATTTTCGGCTCCAATATTGTAGTCACACTCTTGTAGATATACAACATAGTCACTAGGAATTGCTGATTTCCTTACTCTAGTAGATCTTCTCAATGCTGTATCAACATTCTCCTGAGGGGCAGGATCACATTGTTCAGCTGGTTGTTTAACAGCTTCGGGTATCTGTTGAACTTCAACATCTACTAAATCAGGATTGACAGCTTGTGGTACCTCGGAGGACTGGATCTTCAACACGCATTTGTGCTGGAAGCGTGTTGTTAACAACAATCAATCCACTACCCGAGGCGTCATACTGGGCATCTGAATGATCTTTCTCAAAACCAATGCCTTGAGATCGATCGCTCCCACTGATCAAGTCATTCTCAAGAAATTATGCATTTCTTGATTCCACAAACCTAGTACTATGAGATGGACAATAAAATCTATATCCCTTTGACCTTTCGGCATATTCTACGAAATACCCACTAATAGTCCTTGGGTCCAACTTCTTCTCATGTGGATTGTAGACTCTTACTTCAGACGGACATCCCCAAACGCGTACATTCGTAAACTCGGTTTCCACCCTTTGAATAATTCAAATGGCGTCCCTTGGACAACCTTGGTTGGAACTCGGTTCAATATGTACACAGCCGTTTTAAGAGCTTCATTCCACAAGAAGTCAGGAAGCTTGGAGTTTGCAAGCATACTCCGCACCATGTCCAATAATGTTTGGTTTCTCCTTTCAGCTACTCCATTCTGGTCTGGAGAGCTAGGTAAATTGTATTGGGCAACAATCCCATTCTCTTAAATAGGGGTGGGAATTGTGGGGCGGGCAAAAAAAATCTGACCCGCAGGGGTGCGGGCCAAAATGGCCCGCGCCCGCTTGACTCGCGGGGCGGGGCAGGCAATCCCCGCGGGCTACGGGCCAACCCGTCGGATTCTGCAGTTGCAAGCAAAACTACACGGCACAGCAACGGCTTGTCGGCTTGAGATGACACGTACGTACGACCTGCTGCTGGACGTGACGACTGACGAGGACGACATGACGACCATGCCCTGCACCGCCGCCGCTGACTAAGAAGTGAGATGACTGGTTGAAGACTTGAAGTGATGTCGCCGAGCCGACGGGTGCGGTTCAAATTGCCATGCCACGCCACATTGAAGAAGTCGAACACACACACACACACCAGACACCACAGCAGTCCACAGTCCACATCCACACCACAGCGACAGCACAGTCCACACTCTATAGCCCACACGCAGGCCGTCGTCCGTCCGTGGCTCCGTGCACCTCGACTTCGTCCGTAGGACCGCAGGCCGCAGCGGCAGCAGAGCAGCCCACACGGCCAGGTTGTACAAGTTCCAACGCAGCTGGCAGCCCACCCCAGACCCCACCATCCGTGCACCCCCAATACTCCGCAGCTAGACCGACGTTGTGCCACCACCGCCGGCCACCTTTTAGACGTCGTTAATTAAGGTAAAACAATTCTCTTTTCTCTACTATTGTCCTCTACTATATTGTGTGTGGCTGGTGGTTTGGTCGTGTGGTGTAGTGGTCGTGTGGGGTGGCTATGTGGCGTGGTGTGGTGGTGTGGGCCGTGTAGTGTGGTGGCCGTGTGGCGTGGTGGCGTGTGGTGTGGCCGTGTGGTGGTAGCGTGTGGTGTGGCCGTGTGGCCGTGGGTGTGGCCGTATGGTGTGGTGTGGTGGGCCGTGTGGGGTGGGGGTGGGTGAGTGACGCCGGTGGTGGAGGCTTGGTGAATGGAGAATGGAGATTGGATAGTAGGGTGGTGGTGGTGGCCGTGGGGGGTAGTGGGCCGTGTGGGGTGAGGGTGGGTGAGTGTCGCCGGTGGTGGTGGTGGTGGAGGGAGGCTTGGTGAATGGAGAATGGAGAATGGAGATTAGATAGTAGGGTGGTGGTGGTGGCCGTGTGGTGTGGCCCGTGGGGGGTGAGTGACGCCGGTGGTGGTGGTCCACTGGTGGAGGCATGGTGAATGGAGAATGGAGAATGGAGAGCAGGGTGGTGGTGGTCGTATGGTGTGTGGTGGTTATATTTAATTATTTACATATATTTAACTACTACTAATAACATTTTTTTATATTTACAGAATGGATCCTATAAGTAACGAGGCTGCAATGGAACCAATGGAACCTATTAATGTGGATCATGTATCTGAAGTTGGTGGGCATAACGATAATCTACAACCAGGATCTTCTCAATCTGAAGAACGTGCAGGTAAGAAGGCTCGAGTAGGTAGCTCTTCTTCTCAAGTTTGGGAATTATTTACAAAAATTGGTATTGGGAATGATGGTAAAAATAGGGCTAAGTGTAAAGCATGTGGGAAGGAATATGTGATTAGAACACATTCTCATGGAACTTCATCTTTACGTCGACATATAGAGAAGTGTCGTTTGAGTCAAATTTCTAGATATCATGATGTTGGTGATATGATAATTGATCATGCGGGGAAGTTAAGATCAAGAAAACCCGATCCTAAATTTGCTCGTGAGGTCATGGCTATGGCTATTATTGAGCATGATCTGCCATTTTCATTTGTTGAATATAGGAGGATTACACAGTTTATAAGGCTATATAATCCTGATTATAAGCCAATCAGTAGAAAAACTGCTACATCAGATGTTTGGAATTTATATTTGATGCAGAAGGAGAATTTGAAACAAATTTTGCAAAAAATTCCAGGGAAAGTATGCTTGACCTCTGATTTATGGACTGCTTCTACTAGTGAGGGATATATTTGTTGGACTGCTTCTACTTGATAGCGCACTCAGGTATCGACGTGCTTTTTCTTGCTTTCAATTGAATGATCGTCATTACAAATACTGTCCAACCATTGATGAGTGGGAAAGAGCAGAAAAGATATGCAAGTTTTTGAGCCCGTTTCATGGTATCACCAATTTGATGTCAGGATCATCATATCCAACATCAAACCACTATTTTTTGCAAGTATGGAGGATTGAATGCTTGCTCAATGAAAATTTAAATAGTGAAGATCATGTCATAAGGGAGATGTCCATTAGAATGAAACAGAAGTTCGATAAGTATTGGAGTGATTATAGTGTTATCCTTGCACTTGGAGCAATCTTTGATCCTCGAATGAAATTTGATTTTTTGAGCTTCTGTTTTAACAAACTTGATCCCCTCACTTGTGAAGAGAAGATGGCTCATATAAAAAGCAAGTTATATAAACTTTATGGAGAATATGAGAAGAGCAAAACAGATCACATATCTAGAAGTAGAAGCAAT
>JBBMOL010003442.1:5000-16052 GCA_037954665.1 Laguncularia racemosa | reverse complement strand
AGAAACTCCAATAATTGTACAATTATCAGAGAATAGTTTTTTTGTTGAGAAAAAAAATTTTTTAGGTCTTTCCCCAGAAAGTTGAAAACTTGGGTGGATACGAAAAAAGATTTTCTTTCTTTTCATCGTTTTGAATGTATAAAAAAATATTGTGACATTTCGTTCTTTACAACATTTTGTTGATATTTTTTATTTATCTGATGGATGATTCCATGTTTATAATCGAAAAGAAATTTACAAGAGGTTTTTCAAACCATAAAAAATTTCTTTTTTAACTATTTCAAATTCTCTTTATTCCCACCCAGTAAGAATTTTTAAAAAAAAAACTGGGTTTCTTTTAGAATGTCTTTTAAAGTGAAATTCTCCTTTTTTTTTCCCTTTCCATTCACTCGGATCTCTTCCCTTTCATCTTTTTTGTCGGGGTCCTTTTTTTTTCCAAAAAAAAGGGAAGGAGAAGGATCTTCTTGGTGACCCCTCTTTTTCCCTGTTTCGCCCCCTTCCTTTTCGAAAGTTGTTTCTTTTTTAACATCTCTTTTTCCCTATTTCCCCCCCTTTCTTCTTTTTCTGAGGTTTCTTTCAGTTTTTTGAAAACAATGGGTGACGGTTTCTCCTAAATAGTAAACAAGGAATAAATAGAGTACTAAGTTCAGCCATAGAATTTCTCAATTCTGACCCCAAGGTACTTATTAGATCGAATAAGTACATTAGATCTAATAGAATTATTTTGCTGTATCCAGTCTAATACCAATTCAACCCATTTCATGAATAAAATGTGCCAATTAAAACCAAAAAAACTATTGTTAATAAACATTCTTTGTTGCATCCCCAAAAATTAAATGTTGACTAACTGGTTTTTAAAATTGAACTTGGGAAAATGAAAAGGTTAAAATTAAAAAAGAGAATTTTTAGGAAAACAAATTGAATGTAAGATTACGCCTTGAATTTTGGTAGTAGATCCTTTAAAAAAGTTTGTGATTGTTCCCGAAGAAAGGAAAAAAGAAGGTAGAGTAGGAAGTTATTGTATGGGTTACCCCTGCAGTGCAGGGGTTTAAAGATCATATGAACTAAAAAAGCTTTTCCCGCATAAAAACCGTTGTTGCTGTTACCCTTTTTCTCGGTTTTCCCTTTTTCCCCTTTTTTCCTTTCCCCCGCTCGGACAAGGAAGAGATAAGGGCCCTTGGAGAATTGGTCAGAAATCCATAAAAGAGTACCCTAAACGCCCATGTTTTCTTATGCAAAGGATAAAGATTACCAGTAGAAAGATTTCAAAAACTCACCCAAAAACCCCCCCTTTTCTTTTATTCAATTTCTGGATTATTATTTTTGGGGGGTTTATTTTTTAATTTCAAAATATAGAAATAGAAAGATATAGACTGAAACGACATCTCTTATGTCAAGGACAAAGGGATATTAAAGAAGGGAAATTGTGATATGGATGAATATATTAAAAATTAGAGAATTTGAGGTTTATGAAATGAGGAAATCGGGCCCACGAAGGGGGTTAAAGGAAACTTCATCTCTTATTGTTATGAGTTGAGAACGGAATTGAATTAGGATGATTCCCCCGTTGTCCTCAGTTGTCAGTGGTTTAGAGCGGTGGTGTTAAGATTAGATTTCGAACCCACTTGGGTGATTTGATTTTCCCGAATTTCAGAATGAATTCGCTTTAGAATAGGTAAGCCCCCCCTTCGTTCCTGTTTTTTGGTTTTATTTTTTTTTTTCCATGTATCAATTCTTTTTCTTCGATATTAGAACAAGAATACTGGTGTAGGTCCGGGATAATTGTTTTTAGTCCTGGGGCTATTAAAAACTAGAAATTTTAAAAATTTCTCAGATTTCAAGGCCATAAAAGATGCAGTTTCGATTCCTCCCCAGGGCCCAAAATTACCGGAGCAAACATATTAATGACGAGGGGAACGCATTTTTGCTATGCTACTAATAATTTTTACTTGCTTTTGCTATTTACCAAGCCTGGCTGAGAAAGATTTACGAGGCGAAAAACAAAAAAAAAGGGGAATTATTTTATTTTTTACCCAAAATTGTTAAATAAAAAAAAAAAAGCTTTTTTTCCCAAAAAAGCCCCCCAAGTTCCCATAGCATTGGGTCCGCTATCCCGATCATACCCCCATTGGAAGGTCCTTCCCTTTGGAGCCGGTTGTGGGCGAGGAGGGATTCGACCCCCGAACACCGTGGTTGTAGCCACGTGCTCAAATTCCTCTGAGTTTACAGGCCCCCCCCGTCTCCACTGGATCTGTTCCGGGAGTACCCTAAAAAAAAAAAGGAACCTTTCCTCTCCCCAGCCATTTCGGGTTAAGAAGATGTGAAAAAGCCCCTTTCTTCTATTTAACGGTGCGTTCCCGGGAGGTGTGAAGTGGAAGAGAAGGGATTTCAAAATTGGGGTGGTTTTGAATAAACGACTTTTCATTTTTTTTTTTTTTTCAAAAAGCTAGTAATAAAAATTGAGAGGGTGTTAAGCTTTTTTATCATCCTGGGTCGAGTATTTTTCCGCGGGACCTCCCTACAGTATGGGTCCCGCGTTAGGTTTTAACCCCAATTTTCGCGGATGGTTGGTGTGGTTCCTCTACGCCTAGGAACCGATATAGAACATGAACGAAGAAAGGCATGAGAGAAAAGCATATTAAACTAGTGATTGTAGGCCCCAATTCTTGCTGGAGGGGGACACCAAAGGCCTCTGCCCTTCCCTTCCCTTGGATAGAAAAGAGAGGGGGGGCAGAGCTTTTGGTTTTTCATGTTGTCAAAGAGTTGGACAATGAAAATAGATGGCGAATGCCTGACGAATGATAGGGGGCATGTAGGAAACAAGTTAAGTCTACGGTGTTTAGGATGCCTCAGCGGGATACATAGCACTTCCATTGACCCTATCGTAATTGAAAAAACGGCTCGTTTTCGCCGTGACCCTTTTCTTGATTCCTCAAAACTTCTGTCGCTCATCCACCCCAGGGGCAGAGAAACGTCGCTGTCTCGGCTGTGCTTCCGGAGGTCCGGGGAAGTCGGAATAGGAGAGCAAATCTTCTTGGGGTGGGTACTACTTAGATGCTTTCAGCGTTATCCGCTCCGCACTTGGCTACCCAGCGTTTTACCGTGGGCACGATTAACTGGTACACCAGAGGTGCGTCATCCGGTCCTCTCGTACTAGGGGAAAGGGGCCCCTCAATGCTCTAACGCCACAACGGATTATGGACCGAACTGTCTCACGACGTTCTGAACCAGCTCCACGTACCGCATTTAATGGGCGAACAGCCCCAACCCTTTGGAACATACTACAGCCAGGTGGCGAAGGCGACATATGGTTTCCCAAAACCTTCCCGTCGATGTGAGATTTGGGGAAGATCACACCTGTTATCCCTGAGTAACTTTTATTCGTTGAGCGGACGGCCCCTTCCACTCGGCACCGTCGGATCACTAAGGCGTCTTTCGTCCCTGCTCGACGGGCCTGGGTCTTGCAGTCAGCTTGCCTTCTGCCTTTGCACTCGAGGGCCAATTCCGTCCCGGCCGAGGAAACCTTTGCACAGCTCCGTTGTACCTTTTGGGAGGCCTTTCGCCCAAAGAATCTGTCTACCCGAGACTGTTCCTTGGCCCGTGGTCCTGGGCACAAGGGTTAGAATTCTAGCTCTCCAGAGTGGTATGATCCAAAGATGGCTCGGGCCCCCCGGAAGGGAAGGAGGCTTCTTCGCCATTCCACCCAAGCTGCGAAAGGAAGGACCCCAAAGCCAATACCAGGGAACTGTAAGCTTCTAGGGTCTTTCTGTCCAGGGGGGCAGGTTAGTCCGAATCTTCACAGACATGTCTATTTCACCGAGTCTCTCTCAGTACGTGCCAAAATCGTTTACGCCTTTCGTGCGGGTCGGAATACCCGACAAGGATTTCGCTACCTTAGGACCGTTAATAGTTACGGCCGCACTTTCCCCGGGGCTTCGGTCCCCGGCCCCCCTGTCATAGGTCCCCAATTTCTTATTCGACTGGGAAGGGTAGCCCCCATTATGGTTTTAAAGACTTTGCGGGGAGTGTTTTTGGTAAACAGTGGGGGCCTGGTCACGCGCCCCCTTTGGAGGGGACCCCTTTTTGAAAAGTTTCGGGGCCCTATTTTGCGAGTTTTAGAGAGAGTTGTTTCGCCCCCTAGGTTTTCTTTTCCTACCCACCTGTGTGGGTTTCGGGTACAGGTCCCCTTTTTTGAGGTCGTTTCGATTTTTTTCCTGGGAGTATGGGGGGTTTACCACGCCGTAGCGCCTGGTCCCAAACATTGGCTCGAGGATTTCTTTACCCCTTTTACCTGGGGGGGCTTGGCCCTTGAACCGATAACTTTTGGGTTTTTCCCCTACCCCTCTCCGCCCTCGGGACCAAAAAGGGGGTAGAAAGGGATTTTCATTTTGGGTCATGAACGTTTTTCCGGCCTGTTCTTAGGCTGACTCACCTTCCGTGGACGAACCTTGCGGAGGAACCCTTGGGTTTGGGGCATGGTTTCTAAACATGTTTTGCGTTACTCAAACCCGACATTCTCGCTCCGCTTCGCCCACCCCTGCTCTCGGAGGTGTTTTCCCTTTTAAGGCGGAAACCTCCCTACGATGCATTTTAATACACAGCTTCGGCAGTTCGCTTAGCCCGTCATTTTCGGCGCAAGAGCGTCGATCAGTGAGTAACCACCCGGGTGGTGCTTTAGGCAAACCCCCCCCCCCTGGGCTGATCCCCCTTCCTTTTTACACTCTGAGCGTTCATTTAGGGGGTTGCGGGTGATCCGGGCTTTTTCATCTCGACGATGAGTTACCCCCCATCATCACGGGCCGCCTTGACCCTATTATTTTGAGGTCTTACTAGTATCAGAGTTGGCCTCGATTTGTACCGTCTCGGGGCCGCCCAAAAACAGTTTTTTCCCCCCTAGGTAAAGTCAACTGCTGCCCCTAAAACGCATTTGGGGGGAGACGGGCTTGTTTCTGGGTTCGAGTGGATTTAAACCCATCCACAACTCATCGCTGATTCTTCAATCAGTCGGGTGGGAACCTAATATTTTCCCCCAGCTTCTCTGGTATGAAAAAGATCCCCCAGGTTCGGGTCCATAGCAGTGCTTTTGCCTATGAGCTCGTTTTTCGTACGGCTCCGGGGGTTCCCTACCAAGCCATCCCTTTGAGTCCCCGGGCTCTTTCTTCCCCCCGGGTCAGGCCTGGTCCCCCCAAATGTTGGGAGCTTACGTTTCATTTTAATTTAAATCCCCCATGGGGGTTCTTTTTCCCTTCCCTCCCGCCCAAAACTTCGCTATCGGTTTACCAAGGGGTATTTAGCCTTGCAAGGTGGTCCTTGTGATTCAAAACGGGATTTCCACGTGCCCATGCTACTCGGGTTTCCCCGAGCGTAAAATTGTTGGGGGTGTTCGGATATGGGCTACCACCCTTAGGGGTGAGCAAACCACTCTTGCCTGCAGCCATTTTATCTCTCCCGCAAAACCGTTTTCCCTTTTGGGTCCCCTTTTCGCTGACCCATAAATCGCTTTTGTTTTTTTTTTGGTACTAAGATGTTCGTTGCGGTTGTCTCTTGCCTGCCCCTGGATTTAGCACAGTTGAAAGGGCCATTGGGAATCTCATTTCCTTTTTTCAAAACTTTTGTTACTACGCCTTCTGTTTGGGGCCGGGTTTCACCGAAAGCCTTTCCCCGTTTGAAACTCGCCCTTAATTTAAGCTATGAATAAGGTTGCAAATGGAAGGATCTTTTCAAGTCCATGATGATAAATCATAGATCGGGAAATGCCGAAACGGAAAAATTGGGGTGCTATCATATAGCTTTTTCGGCTAAGTTCACGGGGTTGGGTAACACTCCGCTTGACATCCCCCCAAAAGGTAAACCCCGCCCCTTTGGGGTATTTCCATAAGGGCGATTCAAAATCCCCCCAAACCCAAACTTTTTCGAATGTGACCCGGCAATCTTCTCAAAATCTCAAAGGGTGCTGGTTGGAAACCCCCTTTTAAATTTAAGGTTTTTTTGGGGGGGCCGGAAAGGGAAAAGAAAAGAGCCCCCCCCCTTTGACGACTCTTTGGTACTTTAAATCGGAGAAAGTGATTGTTTGCCTTCTCTCAAACACCTAAAGAGCGGGAGCTAATGCGTTCACTTATTGAAAGGGTTCTATTCGGTCCGCGACCCCCGGATGCCGAAGGCTACGGGGTGATATGTGGGTTTTCGGGGTGGAGGAACGATGGGGGCGGTATGTTTTTCCCCTTTTTTTGCCGATTTCGCTCAAAGGGTTTTAGGGAATAGTGCATCAAGCTGTTCGCAAGGGCCAACCTTTCCCCGGGATCCCCGAAGGGTCCCCAGGGAGCCCGGCTCCAAAAAAGTCCATGTACGCCAACTAGATTGAAATGCCCCCCCTCCTCCCCTTTGTTCTGACAGCCTTCTTTGTTCCCGTAGAGTCTTTCAGGGATTTTTTCGGTCCTCTTCCCCCTTACTTAGAAAAATTACAACGGGTTTTTGGAAGTTAAATTCATTCCGCCTGGAAAAATTTGACATCAACCGTAAACGCAACGCAATTGCAAAAGGGGGCTCTTACAACTGAGCTAATCCCCCGAGAAGTGGAGCATGATGAAGGAGTCAGATGCTTCTTCTATTTCTTTTTTTCCTTGGCGCAGTGGGCCCTTGGATTGAACAGAGCCCTCCCCCCTGAAGTAAATATCGACTACGTAACGATTGGCATTTGAATAAATAGATTTTTTCGGGGCGATTCTTTCCCGAACGAGCATACAACCTCCGTTGTACTCCCGTCCAAAAAGTGTTTCACCCCCCTTTTTTCCAAAAACCAGGGCAAGTCTTGTGAAATAACTGCGGGGTGGGGCTTTAAACCCCCCGGGCCCCACCCTGCCTCTAAGATCCTTTTTTAAACTGCTCCCATTTGGGAGTAAAGAGATAGTTAATTTAGCCAAAATTTTCCCTGATCGGGGGCGTTCTAGTGACTGAGGGGGTCGAAGACCAAGAAGTGAGTTATTTATCAGCCAAGCATTCTTTTAGGGCAAGATAAATTTTGGGCCCTGCGGAAAGGAAAAGATTTCACGTTTTTCCCTTTGGGGAGGGAGGATTAGGAACCCTATGTTTGAGTTTTCCCGCCTCCAAAAGCATGAAAAAAAAGGCTCGAATGGTATTCCCTCCGTCACCCGAATGAAAGGGGCGATTCTTTAGTTCTTGGTTGTGAAATACGTTGTTAGTGTACTTTTTTATTTTCCCATTGAGGCCGAACCTAAACCCTTTGTGCCGGAGATAGCTGCCCATACACTGAAAAGGGGGTGTATGGATTTCTCGAGAAGAGAGGACCCAAGTGGTCCCCCCGGACCGCCGGCCCCACGAAAAGTAAATAGAATGTTGGATCTACATTGGATCTAAACCGAATCCCCCATTATCTCTGAGGGGGGGTTTTGGTTTCAAACCCGGTTCGAACAGGAGAAGAGCCATCCCTAATGTGCCTTGGAGATCCACACATCTCAGGGTCAGGCGCGGGGAATGAGCACATTGAACAAACCCATGTGGCTGAGAGACCTCACAACCCCAGGCAAACGACGCATTATCGGGGGCGCGTCAAACATGAGTAATACCCCGTCGTGGGCCCTCCGCCGGGGCCCCATATTTCAAAAGCGAAGAAACCCCCTCCCCCCCTTTTCCTTTTTTTGCCCCATGTCGCCACGCGGGAAGGGCATGGGGCGTCGGGGGATTCCCATCAAATTGTTCGACCCGGTAAAAGCTCATGAGCTTGGGGCTTTTCTAGTCGGAAAAGAGAAAACTCCGTTTCCCAAGTTTAAATCAGATGTAGCTCGCCTTTTTGGGGGAATCAAAGTCAAACCCAAATTTCCATCAAGCATTAGGCTCTCCCTGAAAAGGAGGTGATCAGCCGCACTTCAGTACGGCTACCTTTTTACGATTCACTCCAAATCATAGCCCTGCCTTGGCACCCCCTCCTTGCGGTTAAGGGGGGAACGACTTTGGGGCAATGGCCACCTCCCATGTGTGACGGGCGGTGTGTACAAAGGCCCGGGGAAAGAATTCACCGCGTATGGTGCCGGAATTACTAGCGATTCCGGCTTCATGCGGCGAAATTCAGCCTGCAACCCAATGAGGCGGGTTTTTTTGGGGTTAGCTCACCTCGCGGGGTCGCGACCCTTGTCCCGGCCATTGAGCACGTGTGTCGCCCAGGGCATAAAGGGGATGATGACTTGACGTATCCTCCCTTCCTTCGGCTTATCACCGGCAAAGTTGTTTAGGTTCCAATCAACGGTAGGAACTAAACACGAGGGTTGCGTCGTTGCGGGACTTACCCCAAAACTTACGGCACGTGCTGACGACAGCCCCTGAACCCCTGTGTCCGCGTTCCCAAGGCACATCCTCTCTTTCAAGAGGTTTTGCGCATGTCAAGCCTGTTAGGTTCTTCGTTTTCTGAATTTAAACCACATGCTCCCCCGCTTGTCGGGCCCCCCTCATTCTTGAGTTTCATTCTGCGAAGTACTCCCCAGCGGGATACTTAACGGGGTTTGCTAAAGCACTGCCCGGGTCGGGTAGCAAGCGCCAAATATCCATCGTTTTACCCGGGTAGGGATATGGGGTATCTAATTCCCATTCGCTCCCTAGCTTTCTCTCTCGTGTCGTGTCGGCCCAGCGAGTGCTTTCGCCGTTGGTTCTTTCGGGTCTCTGCGCATTTTACCATCCCCGGAAATTCCCTTGCCTTCCGAATCCCGCCGGTAGTTTCCCCCCCCTTTTGACCGGTTTAGCCCTGGGATTTGACGGCGGACTAAAAGCCCCCAAAGGGGGGGGGCCCTTTTTTTTTCGCCCCAAACATTAGGATAACGCTTGCACCCCTTTTTACCGGTGTGGACAGAGTTAGCCGATGTTTTCCCGATACCGTCATTGTCTTCTCCCGGGGAAAAAAGTCATGAACCCTGGGCTTCTACCCCCACGCGGCATTGCTTCCTCAGGCTTTCGCCCATTGCGGAAATTCCCCAATGCTTGCCTCCCGTAAGGAGTTGGGCGTGTCTCATTTCCCAGTGTGGTGTTCCCCTCGGACCAGTACTGATCATCGCACAAAGGGTCGAGAAACTCAACGCCACTTTTTGAAACAATTTGGGACGGGCCTTCTTTCCCCCCCCCCCCCCCCCCCCCCCCCCACATATTACGGATACGAAAATAATGAAAAATTGGATTCAAAATTTTTAACCGCTCCTTGGGAAAATGGCGAATACGGATTGAGATAATACATGGTTTCAAAAAACGTACGATTTTCCGATCAAAATCAAGGGGGTTTTTAAATAAAGAAGTTTTGGGTCAGATGTTCTATTCCATAGGATAGGAAAAGCGGTATTCTTAAAAAAAGAAATAGAGAATCAGAACAAAGTCAGATGATCGGATCAACCCTTCTTCTTGGCGCCAAAGATTTACCTTCCGAAAACATGAAGTTAATCTTTTTTCCATTAAAAGAGTTTTGATGTGTTTCCGGCGCTTTGAGACCGAAAAATGGAAAAATTTCCCTTTTCTTTTCTTGGAACATTACAATTTGTCACTACAAAATGGATAATGGTACACCCATTAACTACTTCATTTATGTTTTTATTATAATAGAAATCCCGAAACAAAATTTTTGTACTTGCCTATCCTCTTGACTAGCAGGCAAAGTTGACTCCGCGGAAAGGATGATTCTTCGTATCAACACGAGAGTCCAATAAATTGCATTGCAGAATCCGTGTTGTATTTGAAAGGTTTGAAATTCCCCGCTTCTCTCATGATTGAACCCTTTTCCCGCTGAGCCCTTTCTCCTCGGTCACAGAGAAAAAATTTAGGATGGTGCAAAAGTGAATCACGGAAGAAAGGTCACTAAGCGGGATCACTAACTAATCCTAATTGTGAATGAAAATACTTTGAATTGAAAAGAACGTTTTTCTGTTACTTTCCGGGTTTCCCTTGCTACGCGCATCGTTTGGTATATATAATATCCCTTCAACACAACTGGTATCGAAAGGATCTCGACCCACCCAAAACCGAAAGCCAGGGTCTTTCAGAATTTGGATTCCTATTCGAAGAGTGCATAACGCATGGATAAGTCACACTAAACCCTTAATTTGGAATACAATTGGGATTTTCCTTTTGGGGGATCGGGGAAAAGGGAAATTTGGGTGGAATAATATCGATTCATAAGATACGAAGAAAAGGTTTCCTATTGATCAAAAGGCTGTTTCCTTGGGATAGAGAAAAAGGATAAAAGAGATTTCACTCCATTGTAATTTTGATCGAAAAAATCAAACTGTTTATTTCGTACCCCTCGATCAATGAGAAAATGGTGATTCTACAGGATCAAACCTATGGGACTTAAGGTATGACGGGAAGGGAATAAAAAGAAATAAAAAAAGGGAAAAAATAATTAAAAGGAAGTAAATAAAAATGAAGTAGAAAACCCAGATTTAAATGGCAAATTCAAAATTGAAAAGGATCTTTTTATTCTCGAAGAATGGGGGCAAAGGGGTTGATCGAGGAAAGATCTCTTGTTCTTTTATAATTGATTGGATCCCAGTTTTTTTAAAAAGAATAATCTTCTCCTTTGAGAATAATCAAAATGGATGTGTTCAATTGGAACATGAAAACGTAACTGAATTGGTCCTAAATTACTCTTCGGCGGGTGGAAAAGGGGAGTTTTTCGAACGAGTTAAAAGACCCAATGACTCTCGAAAGAATTGAAGAGGAGGTATGAGGTGAAAATTCATAAATTCGGTTCTGATGAGTGGCAGTAAGGGGGACTTATCTGTCAACTTTTCCACTATCACCCAAAAAAACCAACTCTGCCTTTCGTAAAGTTGCCCGAGTACGATTTAACCCCCCCCCCCCCCCCCCCCCCCCCCCCCCCCTTGGGTTGAATCCTGGCTTAATACCCGGTATTGGCCAAAATTCACAAGCATTCTGTAGTTCCCTTTGTAAGGGGGAAGGGTAAGGATTTTCCCCACTTGTGAGTATCACATTGTTCGAGGAAACCCCAGATGTGTCGGAGTAAAGGATCGTCAACAAGGGCGTTCTAGTGCGTTGTAGATT
>JBBMOL010003441.1:0-12500 GCA_037954665.1 Laguncularia racemosa | reverse complement strand
TTTTGGTAAACAGTCGCCCGGGCCTGGTCACTGCGACCCCTTTGTGAGGAGGACCCTTCTCCGAAGTTACGGGGCTATTTTGCGAGTTCCTTAGAGAGAGTTGTCTCGCGCCCTAGGTATTCTCTACTACCACCTGTGTCGGTTTCGGGTACAGGTACCTTTGTTGAAGGTCGTTCGAGCTTTTCTGGGAGTATGGCATGGGTTATTCAGCGCGTAGCGCTGGTACTCGAACATTGGCTCGAGGTATTTTCTCTACCTTCTTACCCTGAAAAGCAGGGACACCTTGCGTCCTTGAACGATAACATCTTTCGGCTAACTAGCTCTCCGTCCCTCGGGACCAACAAGGGGTAGTACAGGAATATTCACCTGTTGTCATCGACTACGCCTTTCGGCCTGATCTTAGGCCTGACTACTCGTGGACGAACCTTGCGGAGGAACCCTTAGGTTTTGGGGCATTGGATTCTCACCAATGTTTGCGTTACTCAAGCGACATTCTCGCTTCCGCTTCGTACACCTGCTCTCGCGGGTGCTTTCCTCTAAGGCGGATACGCTCCCTACCGATGCATTTTTACTCCACAGTTCGGCAGATCGCTTAGCCCGTTCATCTTCGGCGCAAGAGCGCTCGATCAGTGAGTATTACGCACTCTTTCAAGGGTGGCTGCTTCTAGGCAACCTCTGGCTGTTCTGCACCTACTCCTTTATCACTGAGCGGTCATTTAGGGGCCTTAGTGGTGATCGGGCTGTTTCCTCTCGACGATGAAGCTTATCCATCGTCTCACTGGCGACCTTGACCCTATTATTTTGAGGTCATATCTAGTATTCAGAGTTTGCTCGATTTGGTACGCTCTCGCGGCCGCACCGAAACAGTGCTTTACCCTAGATGTCAGTCAACTGCTGCGCTCAAGCATTCGGGGGAACCAGCTAGCTTGGGTTCGAGTGGCATTTCACCTAACACAACTATCCGTGATTCTTCAACATCAGTCGGTTCGGATCCACTTAGTTTCACCCAAGTTCATCCTGGTCATGGATAGATACCAGGTTCGGGTCATAAGCAGTGACAATTGCCTATGAAGACTCGCTTTCGTACGGCTCCGGTGGGTTCCTTAACCAAGCATGCCTATGAGTCGCCGGCTCATTCTTCAACAGGCACGCGGTCAGAGCCTGGTCTCCTCCACTGCTTGGGAGCTTACGGTTTCATGTTCTATTTCACTCCCGATGGGGGTTCTTTTCACCTTCCTCACGGTACTACTTCGCTATCGGTCACCCAGGTGTATTTAGCTTGCAAGGTGGTCTTGCTGATTCACAGGGATTCCACGTGCCATGCTATCGGGTCAGAGCGTAAGCTAGTGATGCTTTCGGTACTGGACTACCACCATCTAGGGTGCAGCACTCACTGCTTCGCCTAGCAGCAGACGCTTGTATTGTCTCCCGCAACCCGTTTTCACGGTTTAGGCTGCTCCATTTCTCGCGCTACTACGGGAATCGCTTTTGCTTTCTTTTCTTGGCTACTAAGATGTTTCAGTTCGCAGGTTGTCTCTTGCTGCCCATGGATTCAGCAGCAGTTCGAAAGGTTGACCTATTCGGGAATTCCGGATCTAGTTATTTCAACTCCCGAAGCATTTCGTCGCTTACTACGCCTTCTCGTCTCTGGGTGCTAGGTATCACCGTAGCTTTCCTCGTTTGAACTCGCCTTAACTTTAAGGCTATGCCATCATAAGGTGCTGCTAAATGGAAGGATCTTATCAAGTCCATGAATGATAAATCATAGATCGAATGCCGAATCGGAAAAATTGGGTGCTATATATAGTTTCTATCGGCTAAGTTCACGAGTTGGAGATAAGCGGACTCGAACCGTGACATCCGCCACAGGGTAAACCACCGCCTTCCGGCCCCGGCTGATTCTACCATAGAGGCCAACGATAGACAATAACTCCCCCGAACACAGCTTACAACTTTCATCGTACTGTGCTCTCAAAGAGCAACTTTCTCAAAATCTCAAAGGGTGCTGAGTTGGAATCCATTCTAACTAAGGATTCTGTGGTTCGGGGGATCCAGGTACAGGAGAACCAGGAACGGAGAGCTTTCCCCCCCCCTTTCCGCCGACTCTTTGGTTTAGAATGCTGGTTTTAAGAATGAGTGATTGCCCTTCTCGACCTTATGCTCAACTAAGAGCGGACAGTAATGCGTTCCACTTATTGAACGGGATTCTATGGTCGGTCCGCGACCTGGATGCCGAAGGCGTTTGGGGTGATCTCGTAGTTCTTACGGGGTGGAGACGATGGGGTCGGTCATGGATTTTCCTTCCTTTTGCCGCATTTCGCTCAAAGGGTTGAAGGGAGATAGTGCATCAAGCTGTTCGCAAGGGCAAATTGATTTTCCAGGGATCCAGATGAGGGAACCTGGAGAGCGCCGGCTCAACTAGTCATGTACGATCCATACTAGATCTGACAACTGCCCATCTACCTCTTACGTTCTTGAAGCATCTTTGTTCAGTAGAGTCTTTCAGTGGCATGTTTCGGTCCTTCCATTACTTAGAAAAAGTGACCCACCGGTTCAGGTACAAGATACTATATTACGCTGGAATTAGCCATAACCCGAAATCGCAACGACCAATTGCAAGAGCGGAGCTCTCCCAACTGAGCTATATCCCCGAGCCAAGTGGAGCATGCATGAAGGAGTAGATGCTTTTATTCTTTTCTTTCCTGGCGCAGTGGGCCATCTGGACTTGAACCAGAGACTCGCCGTGAAGTAATCATCGCACCTACGGTCAAACGATTGGGAGAGAACAATAGATTCCTTTTCGGGAGCGATTATCCTTCCCGAACGCAGCATACAACTCTCGTTGTACTGCGTTCAAGTGTGCTTCTTCCCCCTTCTTCCTTACATGGCAAGTCTTTGTGAAATAATGCGATGAGAAGAAAAAGAAGGCGTTAAGAGACCCCCTGGCCAACCCTGACACTTAAGATCTTTTTCAAACTGCTCATTTCGAGTCAAGAGATAGATAAATAGACAATCATTGCATGATGGGGGCGTTCGTAGTGATGAGGGGGTCGAAGACCACGAAGTGAGTTATTTATCAGCAAGATTCTTTTACGGTAGATCAATCCCCTGGTCCTGGGAAAGGAAAAAGAATTTCAGTTCTCCTTTGGGAAGGGAGGATTAGGAAAATCCTATGATTGCAGCTTTCTCAGACTCGGGAAAAGCATGAAAAAAAAGGTCGAATGGTATGATCCTCCGTCACCCAGAATGAAAGGGGCGATCTCGTAGTTTCTGGTCTGTGAAGATACGTTGTTAGGTGTCCATTTTATTTTCCCATTGAGGCCCAACTGAACTGTGCTCGAGAGATAGCTGTCCATACACTGATAAAGGGGTGTATGGATTTCGAGAAGAGAGGAGCCATAGTGGTCCCCGGACGCGGTCCACGAGTGAATAGAAAGTTGGATTACATTGGATCTACCGAATCGCCCATCTATCCCTTTAGGAGGGGTTTGGTTTCAACACGGTTCGAACAGGAGAAGTACGCCATGCTAATGTGCTTGGATGATCCAACATCTCAGGGTCAGGCGTGATGAGACATTGAATATCATGAGGCTGAGAGCTCACAGCCAGGCACAACGACGCATTATCAGGGGCGCGCTTACCCTGGCTAATAGCCCGTCGTGCGGGCCCCCGCGGGGCGCTATGTCAAAGCGAGAGAAACCCCATCCTTTTTTTTTCGCCCCTGTCGCCACGCGGGATGGGCATGGGGACGTCAAAAAGGGGATCCTATCAACTTGTTCCGATAGGATAATAAGCTCTGAGCTTGGTCTTACTTCACCGTCGAGAAACGAAAGAGACTTCGTCTCCAAGTTTAATCAGATGTAGCTCGCCTTTTTTGGGTGTAAGCAATGTCAAACCAAAATACCAACAAGCATTAGTCTCGAAAGGAGGTGATCCAGCGCACCTTCAGTACGGCTACCTTGTTAGACTTACTCCAGTCATTTGCCTGCCATTCGGCACCCCTCCCTTGCGGTTAAGGTAACGATTGGGGATGGCCCGCTCCTAGTGTGACGGGCGGTGTGTTTCAAGGCCGGGAAGATTACCGCCCTTGGTGAACCCGGGGATTACTAGCGATTCCCGGCTTCATGCAGGCGAGTTTTCAGTGCAATCCGAATGAGGACGGGTTTTTGGAGTTAGCTCACCTGCGGGATCGCGACTTTGTCCCCGGCATTGTAGCACGTGTGTCGCCAGGGCATAAGGGGCATGATGACTTGACGTCATCCTCATTTCCCCGGCTTATCCGGCCAGTTTGTTCAGGGTTCCAAAATCAACGGTGGCAATAAACACGGGTTGCGTCGTTGCGGGAATTAACCCCAAAACCTTACGGCACGAGCTGCGACAGCCATGCACCCCCTGTGTCCGCGTTTCCGAAGGCAACCTTTTTCAAGAGGATTGCGGCATGTCAAGCCTGGTAAGGTTTTCGTTTGCATCGAATTAAACAATGCTCACGCTTGTGCGGGCGTAATTCTTTGAGTTTATTCTTGCGAACGTATCAGGCGGGATACTTAGCGTTAGCTACAGCAGCAGGGTCGATACGACAGCGCGTATTCCCTCGTTTAGGCTAGGACTACTGGGGTATCTAATCCATTCGTCCTAGCTTTTGTCTTCAGTGTCAGTGTCGGCCCGAGGTGCTTTGCGTTGGTGTTCTTTCCGATTCTGCGATTTCACCGCTCACGGAAATTCTTGCCCTACCGTACTCCCGCTTGGTAGTTTCCCCGCTGTCCCGGGTTGAGCCCCGGGGTTTGCGGCGGACTTTAAAAAGACCTACAGACGCTTTACGCCCCTTTCGGATAACGCTTGCATCTTGTATTACCGCGGTGCTGGGACAGAGTTAGCCGTGCTTATTCCCAGATACGTCATTGCTTCTTTCGGGAAAAGAAGTTCATGACGTGGGCTTTACCTCACGCGGCATTGCTCCGTCAGGCTTTGCCATTGCGGAAAATTCCCCCCTGCTGCTCCCTGGGTCTGGGCGTGTCTCAGTCCCAGTGTGGCTGATCATCCTTGGAAATATGATCATTGCTTGGTAAGTATTGCCTCACCAATAGCTAATCAGAAAGCGAGCCTCTTGGGCGGATTCTCCTTTTGCTCTGCTACGGGGTATTAGCAGCCGTTTCAGTGTTGTTCCTCCAAGGGAGGTTCTTACGCGTTTCTCACCCTCCGCATGGAAACCATTCCGTCGACTTGCATGTGTTAAGCTTGCCGCCAGCGTTATCCTGAGCAGGATCGAATCTCATGAGTTCATAGTTGCTTACTTATAGCTTCCTTGTTCGTGACAAGCGGATTCGGAATTGTCTTTCATTCCAGGGATAACTGTACCGGGTTCATATTCCCCTGGAGTTCGCCCCCAAAAATATAGCCATACCTACCCCTCGGTCAATCACGAGCCTCTTATCCATTCCATAGGGGGTAAGTCAAAATAGAAAAACTCGATGGTTTGGGGATAATCAGGTCGAACTGATGACTTCACACGTAAAGGTGACACTTACCGTGGTTATATCCTTCCCGCCCCCATAAAAAAAAGAAATGAACTGAAATCTAAGAAAAGGGTCGAGAACTCAGCCATATTCTTGAACAATTGGAGAGGGGCCCTTCGTTTGCACTATTACGGATACGAAAATAATGAAAAAATTGGATTAATTGTAAACCGCCCTTCGGAAATAGGATTGAAATACGGATTTTGAGCATAATAATGGTTTCATAAAACGTAACGATTTTCCGATCTAAATCAAGAGGTTTACATGAAGAAGATTTGGCTCAGCATGTTCTATTCGATACGGTTTGGGAAAAAAGGTATTCTTAAAAAAGAAATAGAGAAATCAGAACAAGTCACGTGATAGGATCAACCTTTTCTTGCGCCAAAGATTTACCCTTTTCGAAGGAATGTGTTACATTCTTTTCATTAAGAGTTTTGATGTGTTTCCGCGCCGAATTTTAGACCGAAAAAATGGCAATTTTTTTTTTTGGAAAATAAATATTCGTATACAAAAGGATATGGTAACCCACATTAATACTTATTTTTGAATTTCATAGTAAAAGAAATTCCGAAACAGAATTTGTAACTTGTATCCTTTGACTAGAAAGGGAAGATTGACCTCCCCGGAAAGGATGATTCATTTGTATAAACGAGAGTCCCAATACATTGCATGCCAGAATCCGTGTTGTATATTTGAAAGAGGTTGATCTCCTGCTTTCTCATGATTTGAATCTCTTCCCGGAGCCTTTTCTCGGTCACAGAGACAAATGTGGATGGTGCCCAAAAAATGAATCACGGAAGAAAGGACTCACTAAGCGGGATCACTAACTAATTAATAGATAGAATAGAAAATACTAATAGAATTGAAAAGAACTGTCTTTTCTGTATACTTTCCCCGGGTTCGTGTACCCCGCAATCGATCGGATCATTAGATATCCCTTTAAACAACATAGGTATCGAAAGGTCTCGGGAAAACCACCCCAAAACACGAAAGCCAGGATCTTTCAGAAAATGGATTCTATTCGAAGAGTGCATAACCGCATGGATAAACTACACTAACCCTTAATTTGGAATACAATTCGGGATTTTCCCTTTGGGGGGTACGGAAAGGAATTGGAATGGAATATACGATTATACAGATACCAGAAAAGTTTCTTATTGATTTAAGCTGTACCCGTGGGATAGAGAAAGAGGAAAAAACCCAAGTTTCATACATGTACTTTTGACGAAAAATCAAAATTTTTTATTTGTACCTCGCCAATGGGGAAAAGGGGCAAGATTTAAGGATAAAACCTATGGGACTTTAAGGAAACGGAAGGGAAAAAAAAGAATAAAAAAAAGGGAAAAAAAATCAAAAAGAAGTAAATAAAAGAGTAGAAGAACCGATTTTAAATGAGAATTCAATTTTAAAGGTCTTTTAAATTCCCCGGGAAAGAGGGGGAAGGGGATTGTCGAGAAAGTTTTGTTTTTTATTTTTAAAATTGAAAGGATCCCCGGGTGTTTTGGTAAAAAGTATTTCTCCCTTTGAATAATCAAAAAAGGAAAAGTGTTCAAATTGGAACTGAAAACGTAAGAATTGGGCTGTTACTCTTCGGGAGGGTGGGAAAAAAGGGGGGGATTCTGAGAGGAAAAAGACCCCTGACTTTGAAAAAAATTTAACGAGGGCGTATGAGGGAAAATTTGTACGGTTTGAGGGGCGTAAGGGGATTATTGTCCTTTTTTCCCAATCACCCCAAAAAAAATTGCTTAGTAAAATTGCTGATAGATTAACCCTTGGATTTGAATCACTGCTTATATACCTGGTATTTTGGGATAATTACAAGAACATTCTGTAGTTTAGTAAGAGGGGGAAGGGTTAAGGGTTTACGGTGTGAGATATCACATTGTTGAGGAAACAAGCTGTGGAAAAGGTTGTCAAAAGGGGTTTAGTGGTTGTAGATTTTTTATCCAAGATTGTTATTTGATGAACCGTGAACCCTAGAAAAATGTAAAGTGTAGGGAAACCCCCAATAACGAAAGTTTGTAAGGGGATGGAGGGTCCCATGAGAAAAAGTCTTCTTTTAAAAGATTCGATTCGGAAATTTTTTGTCCAAGGCCCAATATGGAAAAAATTTCAGAGGTTTTCCTGATTTGCCGTGTCAACAAAAATTCGAAACCCTGTTTTTTTTAGAAAAAGGTCCGAGTAAAATAAAAAAGATTGAAGATTTTTTTTTTTTAATATTTCGGAAACCAAGGATCAATCGTTGGATAGTAAAAAAAGGTTTTCCCAAATCCTAGAGGAAAGGGGGGAAACGGTTAAATTTAAGTGAGTAAAAAAAATTTCCCCTTATCGTTCATGGATAATAAAATTCTGGGGAAAGCGTTTTTGTAAAAACGTTTGACGGCTGGAGGGGATTTTTTTTCTATTTTTCGAGATCCCCCTAAATATGGGGTAAAAAAGCAAAATAAATGATTTACCCCTATAAAAGAAAAATGATTCTTGATCCCTTTCACGTCATGTCAGTGGGGTTATGCAGAAAAAAAAATGAAAAATCGCCCAATTTTGTAATCGTTAGTTAAAATTTTGGGTTAAGTTTTCGAACAGGAAAAAAAATCTTTGGTTATAAAATTATTTGACCCAGAAAAAAGATTCAACAAAAAACAAAAACCCCCCTACCCCGTTTTGTAAAGAAATCGGGGAACCCCCGTATGAAAAAAGCAAGAGTGTGGGCGGATCGATATCAATTTCCCATTAAAAATGGATCCAACGGAAAAGTTGCCTTTCGTTGGTTTTTGGGGGCACCCCGAAAAGCCCGGGTCAAAATTGGGTTTTAAAAATTAAAGTTCCGAATTTTGGATGCTGCAAAGGGGGTGCGATCCCTTGAAAAAAGGAAAGAGTATGAATGGAGAGGCAAATAGAGTTTTTGCGATTTTTTTTAAAACCCAGAGGAGGACTATATAGCAATGATCGTGGATATATATTCGATCGGAAAAAACAAAAGAAAAAGAAAAAAGGGAAATTGATCGATATTTTTAAAAAAAACAAAAAAAAAAAACAAAGTGAAACTAAATCTGGATAAATAACCCCTTCGGGGGTTTGTTAGAATAAGAAGGGGAATCTCATGGAAATCCAGGAATAAGGTTTGATCCTTATTTTGGGGTTTCGTAAATATTCCTTCAAAAATAGATTTCGAAAGTTTGTAATTTTTTTGGAGTTTGGGTGCGGTTATAATTTTGATTGGCATTACAAAATGAAAATCATTTGTTTTACGAGAATTTTTTGAAAGCCTTTTTTTCCCTTCTTTCGAGGGAAGTTTTTTTTTTAAAGGATTATTTTTTGGCCCTAATTCTTTTTGATGATGATTAACTTGTAAAAAAATTCCCTTGGGTTTAAAATTTTTCATCTCTTAAAAAGTTTAGAAAATGAGCAAACGGCCCTATTTTTTCCCGGGAGGAAAATAGATATTTTTAAGGAAATTTCCAAAAAAACTTTTTCCAAAATCTTTAATTTCTTTTTTTTTACTATGTTAAAAATTTGTATTCTCTACCGTGAGTACATTAAATGACAAAAATGGCTTAAACAAAGTTTTGTTATTGTATTAACGTATCTAGGAGGAATGTTTTTGCGGTGTAACGATTTATAAAATATTTTGAGTCGAATGTTTCAGTTTATGCTCCCCCCCCATATTATTGGTATACAAGAAAAATGACGGGTTTAAAGGTTTTATGAATATTTTTTATGGGTGGGGAAATCTTTATTTGGTTTGGGTTTTTTTTGGCTTATTTGGGTTCACCGGGGGGGAGTGGCTTAAGAAATAGTGAAAGGTTTATCAAAACCAAAGTTAAAAAACCCCCGGAATTTCAAATTTCGCTTATATTTTACAGTAGGAATTTGGGTTTAAAATTTTCCCCCCTTTTCATCAAAGGACCCCCACGTATATGAAGGGTGCGGTTGTTCGATAAAATTTACCCTTATTAAATTTTGAGTGTTTTGGAATTTTTAAAACCAGGAATGCAGAGGAAATGCTATACTCGGAACCCGACAAAATTTTATTGTTCAAATAAATTAAGGTAAAGCGGGTCAGGAAAACGAATTTTTAAATTTTTTAAAAGACCCATTTTGCAATTTTGGTTTTAGGGGTTTTTCCAAAAAGGATGGATAATAAACGTATACAATACTTGAATTTTTCGGTGTAGATGTAATATTTGGGTTTTTACCCTTTAGAGATAGAGTTTTAATAGGAGCTTATCCCCCCGGTTACCTTTTGATTCTTTCCTAAGGCTATTGGAACAAAAAAAAATCAGAGGGTTTTAAATTTTTCTTTTTAAATGCTTAGGAACCAAGGTGAAAAATTAAAAAAAAATCAGTTATTCCCCAACCCAAATGTTGAAGGTTTCCTGAAAAGTTAAGGTTTTTAGTAATTTTTTAAAAATCGTCGGTTTTAAATACATACGCGAGGAAGGTAATAAAAAAAGAAAAAAGATGGTTCTTTTTTTTTTCCCCTTAGGACCCGTGGAGTAAAAGTTAATGAGGGTTTTTGTTGGAGAAAAAAAGTGGGGAAAAACTTTTTGATTTGGGACTCTCCCACCCCGTCTTTGGGTTTTTTTTTTTATTTGGGGAAAGTAGTGTTCGTTTCACCCATCGAATTTTGATTTTCCTTTTTTTTTCTTTCAAACAAATGGCATCTTTTTTGGGAAAAATCCTAGTATTTTAGCATGATATTGGGGAATCTAAATTGCTGTATCTCAAAAAGAAAGAAACGTATGCTTGTTTTCCCTTTTCCCAAAAGGTCAAATCGGATATGAAATTTTTGGGAAATTCATTGTTGGGACTAAAATGGTGGATATGCGGGGGTTTAAAAATTATATGTGTTTATTTTCCTGAATTAGGAACTTTTGCTTGATTGTTTTTAAATTTGGTCTACGCCCAAAAATGATAAATTCGAGTTATGAGGATTTCCCGAAAGATTTTTTGGGGCTTCTTTGCCCTATTTTTTTTCCCCCTGGAGGTCTTCCCCCAATGGGCGGGTTTTTTTCGGAAAACCCCATTTATTCTGGTGTGGAGGGCCCGGCGGGCCCTAAATTCTTGGTTTCAATGGGACCCCTTGTCGTTTTTCTATCTTATTATCAAAAAAAAAATAAATTTAATTAAGGGACTGGACGAAAACCAAGAAAAAAAACCCCTCAGGGGAAAAAATTTTTGAAGTTTCCCTTTAAAGTCAAAAAATTCCCTCGAATTGGGATGATTGTATGTGGTACCCAATTTATCCCGGGGTTTTTATCAATAAACCCGATTTTTTGCAATTGTTAGGAACCCCTTTTTTTTAAGCTTCTAAAATCTATTTTTTTTAGTTAAAGACCCCTCTTATAAGGAATAAAAGAATTGTAGATTGTTCCCCCGGGAAATGGGCTAGGGTTATGAATTTTAATTAAATCTGATGATCGAGTCGTTTTCATGTTTTTAAAATTTAAATTCCCCCCCGGGCCCCGGAATAGGGTTCTAAACATTTTTTAAAGGAAAAGGGGTATTCGAGCGTATCTAAAAAGTTATTTATGTTTACATAGGGCCCCCCTACGTGGGGTTCTTATTTCTTTTTTGGAATAGGGGGAAAGGGGACCGCTTTTTCAATTCCCCCCTTTTTTGGGTTTGGGCCCCCTTTAACCCCTTTTGGTTTTTTAAAGGGGAAAAGGTTTGATTGCCCCCTTTTTTGTTTGAAAAATATTAATTATAAAAGGGTTTTCCCCCGGAAATTCAAACAAAGGCAATTGGGGGCCCTTTTTGGGCCCTTTATGACATGCCCAATAAATAAAAATACCCCAAAAACCCCCTTTGTTTTTATTCCATCCCCCTAGAAGTTTACTTTTTTTTTGGAAAACGATTCCTTTCCGTCCCCTTTGGTGGTAAAATGGAGAACGCGAGATAAAATCTGTGCAAAAGAGGTGGGGTTGAGCCCTCTTCAAGGCTTATTGAAAAAATTTTTAAATGGAATTTTCCTAAGAGACCGGATGAGAAAAATTTTAATCCCTAATTTAATTTGGGAAAAAATTTCGGGGGGTTCCAAAATTTTGGCGATCTTCTTATCTAATGAAGGGGCCCCTTTTGAAATCCCCCCCCTGCCCCCCCCCGTTAACGGAATACACAAGGGTAGTTGATAAAATAGAAACCCTTGGGGTAAAATGCCCCCCCGAAACCCCCCCCCGATGAGTTTTTTTTGTGTTTTCGGGTTTGAGATTCCCCTTCAGTGTTTTTGGGCCCCGGTTTTTCCCCAAAATGGGTCTCTGGATGGGGTAAATTAAATATAGATTTTGGGTTTTTCCCACCCTTCCTTCCCTTTCGGGGCCTACCCGAAAAAAAATTTACAGTACTTTTGGGGTCTGAATCCCCCCAAACTTTTCCGGAACAAAAAAAATTCAAATTGGGTCGGTAATTGGAAGGGTTTTTTCCCCCCATAGGGGGACCCCAAATTTTGGGAGCCCATGCCCTGAGCAAAGAGAAAAGTTATCTATTTTATTTAGTTTTCATTTAAAAAAAAAAACCCGATTCGTTTTTGGGCAGTAGAAAAACCTTTATCCGAAGGGTTTTTTTTTGTTTTTTTCCAAGGATTTTTCTTTTTTAAATGGAAATTTTTTGTTTGTAGTGGTAATGTCGGGTTTATTCGTTTTCCCAAAAATTTTTGGTTTAGGAGTTATCCCAATAAAGTGTTTTAAATTAAGTTTAATTTTTCCCCGTGTTGCAAAAATTGGGGGGGAGTAACCCCAAAATTTTTAAAAGAAAGGGTTTTTTTAAAAAACCCCTTACCATCGTAATTTTTTCCCCCTTTCCCCCTATTTCCGGCCCCTTTTTTTTCCCCGGAAAAAAAGGGGAAAACCCTTTTTATTTTCCCCTAAAAAATTTTTTTATTTATGGGGGGAAAAAAATTTTTTTTAAAACAAAGTTTTTTTTTTCCAATAGCCTTTTTAAGATGGGAAAATATTTTTAAATATGAAATTTTGGGAAATGGGTATTAGA
>JBBMOL010003440.1:0-16056 GCA_037954665.1 Laguncularia racemosa | reverse complement strand
GAGATTTTCCCAAAATCTAAAGGGGTTTTTTGATGTAGGTTTTGGGTTTTTTGTGGTAAATTTAGATTTTCCCAAATATGGGCTTTTTATCCCAAACCCAATTACTTTCCCTATACAGCAAAGGGGTGGGGCCCTGAATTGTTCGTTAAGGAGGTGGTACGTCTCCATGGGTCCCAAAAAGACCATCATTAGTGATCAGGCCCAAACATTTGTAGCAACTTTTAGGTAAATTTTGTTTATTTGCTTGGTTTACTCTTTTAACTTTAGCACAACCTAACCCCCGGACAGAGGGCCCAAACAAAAGGGTTTTGAATCGGTGCTTGGAGGGGTTATCCCCGCTGTTTCACGGGGGAAAAGGGGGGCCCTACAAAATTGGGGATTTTGGGGCTTCCCCATGGGCGGAATTAAATTTAAAATACCCCCTTTACCTTCAACTTCCCAAAATGACCCTTTCGGGATTGTTAGGGCCCCGGGCCCCCCCCTTTTGTTAAAGCATTTGTGGAAAGGGAAAGTTCGCACCCGGGTTTCGAAAGTTTAAGGAAAAGTGATGCTGTATTTTTTGTCAACTAAAAAAAAATTTACTTTTTGCGGGAGCCCTTGATTTGTCACAAGCTAAAAAAAACTGGAGGCATTTTTGGAAATTTTTTCCCAGCGGGTTATTGGGTTTTTTTTAAAAAGCTTCTTTTATCTTTACCCATAGATCAAAATTTACCCCCACCCCCCAAGCGGGTCCCCACGTTCTGTGGGCCTTTCCCGATAAAGAAAATTTCATTGGCTTAGGTGGCATAGGGAATTGCTTCTTCCCTCAATGCCCCCTTTAATCCAGTTTTTCATTTTTCTCTACTCAAGAAAAAGGCCCATTTGGGTTTTTCTTTTTCCTTGCACCTAAACTCCCCACTAATTTTTTATGGGGAACCGAAGCTCATGGCTCATCTTTTTTCCAATGGAATTTTGGGTCGCCGTTTTTGGGCAGGAAGATCAATTGGAAAACCTAAGTACTGGGCAAGGCAGGGACAGACTTCAAAAGATGCCCCCTTGGGGGGGATACTTGGAAATTTAGCTCCCACCTTTTAGGGGCTTTGTCCCTTTAGGACAAGGACAATTTATTGGGGGAGGGAATTTTTTGGGTTCCCAAAAGGGGGGGGTTCCAGGTTTCTCCTTCGTTTTTGGAAAATAAGTAGGATTTTTTAAAAAATTTAATTTTTTTTAAAAAAACCCTTCCCATTGGGGAAAAAATTTATTTAAAAAAATATAAAATTTTTTTTAAAATTTTTAAAACATATTTTTTTTTTTAAAAATTTTTTTTTTTAGGGGAGGGGGAACTAGTAATAATTCATTGGTTAAGGGGACAAATATGCTGATGTGGGGGAAAAAAAGGGAAAAAGGGGGATAAAAAAACTGGTAGATCTGCTGATGTGAAATGGCCGGGCGTGGGGAAAAAAAGGGGGGGCTGGCTTATAAGGGATGTGGGAGGGAAAAAGTTGTTAGGGAATTTGTTAATTTAAAAACTAAAGTTTGTTTGGAAAAGGAGACTTTATCTCCTGAACCCCCGGGTCAACCTTTGCTTAGGTTATTTCCCAAATTTCTTATATTTGTTTTCGTAAACCCAGTGGGCCCCAATTTTACTAGCTACCAAAGCGGAGTTGCCCAAAAATTTGTGGGGAAAGGCCAAAAAATTTTTTCTCGCAAGTGGGGCAGGCAAAATGTCGGGCACAGGGTTTGGCCCCGCTAGCCCCCAAAAAAAAAAAAAAAAAAGATAGTTTAAAAAGAAAGGGGAGAGAAAGGGGGACTTGACCCCTTACTCGAAATGGGCTTGCAACAACCCCAAACATTGAGAAAGCTGGGGAGCTCAATTTGAAATGGAAAAGTATTGCCAAAAAAGCCCCCAAAGCTATTTTGGGGAATTGAGAAAGAGGAAATTTTGGAAAAAAAATTTAAAAAAGTTTGCATTGTCACAGTATCGTGGGGTTAAAAAAATTAAATGATTGCCCCAAAAAAAATTAAGAGACAACAAATAAAGGGAAAAAAAGATCATAAAAATCCATTTTTAAATTTGTTAAAAAAAAAAAAAAAAATTTTTAGGGCGGGCCAGCCCGCCTTGGCCCCCCGGGGGGGGGAAAATGGGCACTTTTTCTTTCCCGCAACCCTTGTAGGCCGGAACCCCTTTTTACCCGCATTCCCAAAACTCTAACCCGAACCGGGCCCCCAAAGGCAATTTTAAAAAATTTTTTTTTAATTTCTTTAAAATTATTTAAAATTTTTCATTTCTTTAATTTATTATTAAACTTCTTATAAAGGAAAAAAAAAAAAGAAAAAAAATATAAAAAATTAAAATATAAAAATAAATAAAAATATAAAACACACTAATTAAAAATATAAAAAAAATAAAATAAATATACGATTAAAAATTTTTAATATTAATTTATTTTTTTTAAAAAAAAAATTATCAAGTGGGTTTTCCCACCAAGTTTTTTCTAAATCCCGAAATTTTCGACCTAAACCCTTCAATATTTTTTTCCCCAAAAATTTAAACCCCAAAACCCTATGGGGTTTTTATTAATCGGTCGAGTCAAGTACTCTATTACGACTCCCTTGGTTATATTCCTATTAACAAGCCACAAACCTTTTTTCTAACAATCTCACCCGCGATACTCCTATGTCTAGCTTATAAAAACTTAGTGGGAGGCCAGTTTCGGGAGAATTAGTATTTTGCAAGACAGCGCAGTTTTTTAGAAAAATTTCCCAATCAAGAGTAAAAAGGTTGGTGGACCTTGTACACCGATTTTTAGAAATCCCCTCCTTTAAAAAGATGTGACAAAAAAAAAAATGGCACACTGTGATTGACCATTTTCTTGTGTCACAATAAAATGGGATGTTACTAAAAAATAGGTGCTTTTGGGGGGATATTTTTTTTCCAATAAGAGAAAGATTACAAGAAAAAAAACCCCAACTATACAATATAAAAGATAAACACAATATAGAGAGAAAGTCAAGATAGGCTGAATGAGAAGAAGCAAGGGGGGATGGCCAAGAATATGAAACAGGAAATCAATGCTAAAATTTTCATAGGGGAAAAGTTCGCTTATTATTGCAATTATGGTGATCTTTTAAAATTAAATGGATTCATTTAAAAAGTGCACCAAAAATTTTGGGAAAAACATTATGAATGGCCTTAAATTTTTAGGGAAAAAAATAACAAGCGAAAAGGGCACCATAAAAATTCAATTATGTAACAGCTATTGATTATTAAAAAAAATGTTAAAGGAATTATTGTCAACTATTTTATTTTTAAGAATGATATTCAGTTTTTTACTACTTTCCATTAAAAAATTTTTGTGATTTCGCCCATACTTTTCCCATAATAAAATAGTTTAAAAAGCCCGAAGTGTTCAAATTGTTTACTTAGGACTAAACAATTTTGAAAATAAAAATAAAAAAAAAAAAACAAAATGGAATAAAAAAATAAAAGTGATCAAAGAAAAAAATTGGGGGAAAAAAAAAAGGGAATGAAGAAAACAGTAAAAAAATAAAAAAAAGCCTGGAAGAAAGCTTGCGGCTTTAATCAAATTTTTTGTCGTTGGTTAGGGTGGGGGGTTTGGACCAAAAGAAGGAAGGTGACATAAGAAAAGGGGCCATGTATAGCATTGAAAAAATATGACCCCTGTTTGGTTCAAAAAGACCACAAAGCTAATATCTTTAAAAAATAAGTTAGATTTGTTCATTTTTTATTGAGGAAATTTCAGGGATGATAAGCTTAATAAAATGTGAACCAAAAAAAACGATAAACAAGAAAGTTCCTTCCCAAATTAAAAATTTCTTGGGGCATCAAATTTTTCCCTTCTTAATGATACTTCAACAGATAAAAGGGCTTTTCTATAAGAACCAATTACTATAGGTTCCAACAAAAAAAGAAAACCATAAGAACAAAAATACAAAATTATCTCGATTTTTGTAACTAATCACCCATCGACTAGACCCTTGGTTGGGACTCATGTGTTATTGCTTATTGGTGTCATTAAGGATAAATTAAACTTTCCCCTTTCTTTTTTTATTTCTAAAAATTTAAAATTCCCGGGCTTGCAAATACACCTGTAATATTGTGATAAACCCCAAAAAAAAATTGAGTGCTCAGTGGGGACTGCCTGCTATATTTAATTCTTTTAAAATAAGAAATCATTTAAGGTCGGAGGTGATTAAGCTATGCGATTTTTTTTTGGGGGTATTATGATTGTACATAATTTTCAAATTTTTCCCTTATAAAAACTTTAGTACCAGGGGGAGGTTTTCCTTTTTGGGTAAATAAAGTAAATTGAAAATATAAGTCATCAAACAACATAAAAAAGCAACACTATGTCACAGGGTCCGTTGACAACAAATTGCCAACTGTGCTGCGGGAAACATCCGGCCCCCCTAATCATCTGGGCATTTTTGACAGGTCCCAACATCAAACCCCTGAATTAACGTGAGAACAGGAACGTCATACTTGGAAGAAACTATAAATTTTAATCTTCTACTAAGAATTCATGCTTTTTTTATTTTCCTTTCACAATGCTTAACACCTTGCCATATCATGATATTTTTTAAGATTAATGAAATTGGAAAAGTTAGAACTCAAAGCGTAGATGGAAACCCCCAAAAAAACTTATTGGCTGATCGGTGCATTTGGGGCATATCCTTTTATCGGGGAGCAATTGCAAATGCAAAATTTAGATGAGATAAAACAGCCAATTCGCTGGGGTTTTTAACATTATTTCTTACTCACATTTGGAAAGGGGGGGTCTCCAAAAGCTGTGCCCAGTCCAAAAATCAAAACAAAAAAAAACCAATCGGATCTCACTGGAATTACCAACATTTGGGTTTTAACTTATTAGAAATGTAAAACCCCATTATGCACATAATGTCGACAAAAAATTTGAAAGGAGAACCACCAAAACACCTTTGAGGAATTATTCATATTATTTCACATTCAAGTTTTTAACTAAAACCCCCAGGGGGCCCCTTTCAGAGCAAAACCACAAACAAAGAGGTTTGACAACTAAAGATTTAAAATCAGTGAAGTTTTGGGTTTTAATGTGCTTGGAACTTAACTGACATGTACAAGATCTGAGTAATGCCTAATGAAGTCAGCAGTGAATAAGCTATGGTTCCAACAGGGGGACAAGCTTATTACAAATTCAGCAATTCATAAAAACAATGCCCAAGAACAACTCCCCAAATTAGATGCTTCAAGATTGAATGGTCAAAGCTCATCTGTCCTTTTCCATTGCCCCAAAAAATGAAAAGAGGTATCCAGGGGCTAAAAAGGGAGGGCGGAAAACAATAAGGAGGGGAAGAAAAGGGTAACATACCCACCGTAACAAGAAGCACAAAAGCAATACCCAACCTGTTATAATTTAAAAAACAAATAAGGGGAAGCCTACACATATGAAACAAAAGGATGGGAAGTAAAGGTAACTACCCCCAGTAACAAGAAGCACATGAAGAAAATACCACAACCTGTTAAAAACTGTAGAAAACTAATCAAGAGGAAAGCCTCAATTGCTACACAAATAATTTTGTTTTAGCAAAGCATAAAAAAATTCTTGATAAAAATAATTTGCGCCCCAAACAGCCAATAAAGGGAACAAAATGCGCACACCTCTCAATAATTTTTAACGGCTTAAAATTAGAAATTTTGGCAAAACATTTTGAAGACAAAATGGAAAAATGATCAGTCCCAAAAGAAAAAAGATGTGCACAACCCCGGGTAGTAAAGAAAAAAACTAAGTATATGGTTAGAGCATATGAAACTTTTTTTGAATGGCAAAAAAAATATTCCCTTGGCCATTCACCAGGCCCATGAACCCAAAAGGGTTGCTGATGTTTCCTTTGGGTCTAAAACATAGGTTCTTCCAAACTAAATTGCTCTCCTACATTCTCTCCTGAAATGGGGGGAATCAAAATGCAAAGGTAAAATTAACATTTAAAAGATATTTTAACCAAGTTATAGGTGCAACACGGCAAAAATTCAATATTTTGTTAAAATGATTCAGTTTTTCTTTTACTGTGTGACACAAAAAAATTTTTAAGCTGCAGAAAAAACTTAGGAGAAGGCAAAATTCCTAATCAAATCAAAGTATTTTGATTTTGGGGTGTGAACATAATTGTCACCCTTCTTTGTCATTGGTTGGTTTTTCTTTTATCTGCATCTGCGCATGCTTTTTGTTGTCATAACTCATTTCTTTTTTTTCGTATAGTTTTATTTATAATTTCATAATGTTTTTTAAAAAAAACCCAAAAATTTTCTGTTATTACAGCTGATCTGGACTTCTTCAAAGCTGTAAGTTTTTCCCACAGGGAAAAATACCCCATGCTTTCAAAAGATGTGATGGAGAATTTAAAAATACAGTTAAAAAAAATAAGCCCCAAATACACCCTTAGGGGAGGACTGCCCCTTGGCAAGGAAAATCCCTGGGATGGATAAAATAATAAATTCCTATCAACGACTGCCTAAAAAGCAACATTTTGGAAAGCAAAACGAAAAAACACTGGGAATTTTTTTTTATTTGGGCTTTAAACAAGGGCACAGGACACCCTTACTTTCCAAAATAAAAAATTTGGGTTTCACCTCCAGCATTCTGAATGTGAAATTTACTTGACCAAGATGTTTCTATGATAAACCACCAAAAAACTAGGGCTGTAAACAAGTTGCTAGAGCTACTGAAGCTAAAGTTAAATTGGGGCAAAAATTAATTAGCTCGAGCTAAAGTACTCAAGTAATTTATTGCGTCAACTTAATTTTCAAAATATTTGGCTAGTTAACAAGCCTCTTTGATTTCGAGTAAAATTTTTAACTTTAGTCAAGATAAAAATCTGTTGAAATTTTTTTGGTGAAAATTAGTTTGAATTGTTATTTTTTTTAATTAGATAAAAAATAACTTTTAGAGAAACAAGCCAAAACAAGTTTAAAACCACATCAATAACAAATTTTAAAATACCACTTCGATTTTAAAGATTCAAACTTGTGAATCGAGTTGAATTTGAGTTCAAGTTCCCGCTCTAAATAAAAAATCACAAAAAAATTTTCATAATAAATTATCATACTGACCAACACAATTAATTTTACAATGAAGAAGAAAAAACAAAACAGAACCAACTGGAGGCCCCCGGGGAAGCTCTTTTCCCTTTGCAAGATAGGCAAACTGTTTCTTGCAGCAGTCAGGGACCACAAATTTGTTCCAAAAATCAAAAATTAATCTATGAAAAAAATCAAATTTAATGAGCACACCAGTTTTAAGGAATTTTTCAACCCAAAATTTCTAGTCAGCATTAGCGAGTGGACTTTTTCAACTCCACAACAACATTTATGGTCAGGGGACATATCAAACAAAAAAAAAAACAATGTCTCAGCAATAACAAAATAAAATGCTCCCTCGAAATTTAAATGAGTTGAAAAAAATAACAGATAATGTTTTCACTGTCTTCCCCCCAATCCAAAAAGTCCCTTCTAACATAAAATCCTACATTTCAAAGAAATATGCAGAATTGAATTTTATTTGGAACAAAGAAACCTCAAAATTCATCCCTAGATGCTGGGGCCAGTGGTTAAGCATTGGAATTCTCATAGCATATGTGAAATCCCCTAAAGTATGTGACTTTTTTTGTGGTGAAGTTATATCCAATCGGTACTTACAAATAATGTGGAGAAAAACGTCAAAGAATGACACAGCAATTTAGATATTAACGAAGAAGATATAGTTCCAAGCAGGGTGCAGTAGCACAATAAGATCCGTACAGCATGGTACATTTAACCGGTATATACGCCAGCTGTGTCCGGTTCAGAATCATCAAATTACACACCTCAATTAAAATGACAACCAAAGAAAGCAATAATTGAAATTTTCTTGTATGATATTCTTGTCCTAAATAGATTTCTAGACACATTTTCAGTTTTGTCCTCAATAGAATATTTTTTTTTTATTTATAAATAAAATTTTATCTAAAATAATAATATTGGAGGATGAACCCGAATTTTGCCGAAGTTGAATCTACTTTTTATTTCTCTTTCCTCATTTCTTTATTTCTTTCTGATAAGTAGAAATTTATTCTAAATTTTAAATTTTTTTAAATCTATGTTATTTCCAATACTAAAGCTACCCAATTTCATTTAAACCAACAAATTTTCCTAATTGTTATCATCAAAAAAAAATAATTTTCCTAACTTTAGTAATACATAACTTTGCCAAACTAGTTTTAGCATAAGAAGATAGAATTGCAATAATAATAATGACGATATGACGACACGACGACGACAATAATAAATGCAGAACTCGAATAAATCTGTTCATTACACGCTTTTTGAACAAAGCAGGAGAAATTAGGTTCAGTAAAAGAAAAAGCGAGAAATGTAAGGAGACAAAGACCCGATAGATCGTGAAGACTCCAATCCCACCACCCAAGTCTCACCTCTAAATATCTGTCTGTTTGGAGGGGTGGTATTGGCTCGTCGTTTTTTTCCCTGCAGTTACGAGAGTTTAAAGTGTATTTGGAAAACAGATGGGATGAGACCATGCGTCATCACAACCGTTTATTTTCTAATTGGGAAGTGGAATATTTGTGAGATTTTCTCGAGAGGGGGCGTTTGCCAATGGATGGTTGCCACGTGTGCATGACCCCACTCTGACGTTTACCTATGGGATTTTTTTTTTTTTTATTTTCCTTACAAAGCTTTTTCAACTTCCTATGGTGATGTTGAGGAACTCTCGATTTGATTTGACGACACTAAATTTAATATACCTAGTTGTTTGAATGTTAATCATATTTTATTATTATTATATACATCAAGCATTGCTAAGGCAATTAAAGCCCTATTGTTTGCATTTATTTCTTAATAGGATGAGCTAATTTTTATTTTTTTAAAAATAATAAAAAAATTAAAATATATACATAACTATAACTATAATTTTTACTTATACAATTGAATGCAAGATATCAAATCAAAGAATCTAACAAGTGGGCTAAATCCATAAAAAAAACAAAAGAATTATGAGCAAGGGTTTTCACTTTAATAAATGGATTTCCTAGTAAAAATTTATTTGTGGAATTCTTTGCTATGCATATAATAAGTAAGTTGGAAGGAGAAGAACTTGGGAAAAAATGAAAATACTAAAAATTTGTTCAATTGTTATTGTTGCCTAATGTGATGCCGGCCACGCATATTATAGTAGGGCCCCTCTACTTTCAAGAATGGAAAAGATTAGAAATTACAATATTATTTTTAGTAAATAATTATTATCTAGAAAAACTAAGTATAATATTTTTATTATTTTCCATAAAATTTCTATTGAGAGAATAAACTATTACATTGTTTATATTATATTATTAAGTTTGAAAATAATAGAAGAAATCAATATAATCCTATGTTGCGGAATCATCTTTATTACTACCATCATTGCTACCACCACTATTGAATCGCTTTTTGTAATCAAACATCATAATTACCTCCCACTACACTAATAGTGACACCACCACTTTATCCCTAAACTAACATTGTTGTTGCGCTTACTAGACCACACAATTCCCAATCACTATGCTACTATCATCACATCACTAACAAATCCCCACATCTATATCCTTCACCATTGTCATTAGTATCAAAACACTATCACCAAGAACACATTGCAATGACAATGATCATGATGTGGTGTTGGTGTTCGAGTGTTAGTGTTAGTAGAAATAATAGTTTGGTGCAAGGGTAACATGGTATACGAGGTAAGGTAAAGCTTTGGTGATGATGTAGTAGAGTTGATGTTAATGATAAGATTTAATGATGATTGTAGTAATTATGGTAAAGCATGGGAGATGGTGACAATAGTAATAGTGTTTAAAGGGTGGAGGGCTAGAATCGTATTATTAAAAAGACCGGATTTTATAGAATTAAAATTTATATTAGAATTAATAGTACAAAAAAAATCACTTGTCATTACAATTATAAATGCATCTTACATATACAGAAATAATTGTACCCCCTCCCAAACAATCTAATATTAAATAAAAATTAAATTTAAATTTCTTTTATGATCAATTACAAATTCTTGACCCTACTTTATAAAAAGTTAAAAAGAGAAACTTTTTTTTAGTATTGCATATTAATCAAATATTACTAATAATTTATTAATAAAAATGAATCAAGACATAAGACTCATATAAGTTTTATGTTAACAAAAAAAAAATCATAAGTATTTAAATTAAAAAAATTTCAAGCAAAAAGAAAATGACAACATAATATAAATAAAAATGGCATTTTATAAATTTCTTTACATTGTCTTTCATGTATTTTTTAATTAATAAACCATAAAAAAACATCATACATACATACATTCATGTTTTCTTCAATATAATTAATTAGAAATTAATTATTCGATAATACTCATTCCTTTTTATGATATTAATTATAAAAAAAATGTTAGTACTTTAAGTAAATAAAAAATTGCTATTATTTTTTGATGTTTTACGCAATATAATTTTAAACATATATAGCATTAAATAAATTATTTTGCATCATAAAATTACTAAAAAATAAATATTTTCTATCGAAAATTTATTTAGTTTACTAAACATCTTTTTTATAAAAAAACCCAATTTTATAGTTATAATGTGCGTGCATGCAGCGTGAGGGTGTATGGTGGTGGGGTGGGGTTGGGGGAGAAAAAGGAGATAATGAAATTATTTATTGAGAAATAAAATAATAAATGTAATTTGAAAAAAATAAATGTGATTTTAATGGGAATTGAACCCATGACCTTAAGTTTATAAAACAATACTAACCATATTAAATTTCAAAGGGGATATTTATACGTAAAATATGAATATAATATATATTTTTTACTTTTAAAATAAATTTTAAATTTAAATTTTTATTATTATTTTAGCCAAAGCCCCTTTCAACCCCCCCTTAAGTCTACCTATGATAATGATTAATGGCAATGAATGGTGGTAATGGTGGACAGTAAAAGGTGTTTGGTAAAGGTAAGGTGCAATAGTGGTAATAGTGTAGTAGTGGGCAATGTAAAGATAGTGGTAGTGGTGGTGATATAGGTGTAATGTAATGGTGGTAAACATCAACAATGGTAGTTGTCAATTGGTAATGTAGGGCAATAATTTTGTGGCAACTATTAATGGGAACGGTAGTGATTGATCTTAGTGGTGGTGGAATAGTTTGGTGTTGGTAGCAATGGTGGTGAGAATTATTGATGGTTGCTCTTTCGATCGTATTAAATTATAAATTTATAAACTTAAAAGAAATCTAATGACTAAGCTAAGCAAGTGTACCCATCTAATATAGTATAGATTACAACAGGGTGTCATCCTCAAGGATTTTAAAAAAAAATACTAGTATTACTTTTTTTCTACTATCTAATTTAAATCTGATGTTAGATTAATAAATTAAAATTTCTATTTAACTAATCTAACAATCCAAAGATTAAATTATAATCGTTTTAACAAATGAATTCAATCACAAAAACAATTCATCATCTTGTCCACTCAAAACCCTAACTTTCTTATAATAATGTATTAATTAACAATTTTTTTGTTTTGCATTACAGGAATTTCAAATTAAACTAATTGACTCTCTTAAGCTAATTAATTAATAACCCTATGTGGAATAGTGGGACCTCCCCTCACTATGCCCTATAAGATTTCATTAAGTTTGTAATTCCAAAATAAAGATTTAATTTGTGTGGGAAAATCAAAGTTTTCTTACTTTTGGGTAAAACATGCAATTTTTCTATTCATGAATATTTATCCTATTAGATAAGACATCTCTCTATCTAAAAGAACCAAATATGCAATTAATTTGTGTGTAAAATTAACCACAAAAAAATCAAAATTCATGAATGATAAAAAAGGCATAAACTTTTCATTAATCAAAAAAATAATTTAATCACAGGGTTTTATAGTTTCAACAAGATGCAGGCATAAAAAATCTACTCTTCCATGGAATTTATAGTAATCATGAAAAATCTAGAGGAGTAATAAGAAATCATGATGAAAAGAATAAATCCTTGTAGATGTTTTGTGATCTTCGATGATGCTCCAATGATTTCTCCCCTTCCAATTCGTAATTTTGCTCTCCTAGAATTTTGAGAGTGACTATAAGTATTAAAAGATCTAAATCCCTATTTTTCGAAATAAAGTAAGTATTATAATCTAAGAACAAGGTAGCATGCACGACCTAATGCACACCCGTGCTCGAGGTTGTAATACTTTGGGATAACGTGAAATTCTGGCAATCTAGGGTTCTACTTTAGTAGTGCTTGAGGTTGTGCACTTTGGAAATTTCTTCATTTTCTTCTCAGGTCAAATTTCTTCCTTTACCATACTCTTTACGCAGCTTGTGTAGTAGCTAGGGATAATTTCATGATGCATTTTGATCATTTTTTCCCCTCTAGCACTAATGTCTACATGGCCATGCTAAAGGTTGTGTAATGTGTTAAAATCACCCTTTCTATACTTTGCCAAATTTTGTCTCGTTTTCACTCGAACCTTCTTTAAATCTCTAAATTGTACCCCTTAACCCTGAATTGAAAAAAATTAAGTACATAAGTATCTTTTCCTCGATAAATTCACATAAAATCATACAAAACCATATTTAATAAATATTAGAAAAAAGGGTTTCTTTCAATACAATCAAATGTCCCCACATTTAACCGTTTGCTTGTCCTCAAGTAAACAAAATAAGGACAAGAGAAAGGTTCTATCATCAATTATATTCATTATAAACCCTCAAATTTTACAAACCATTTATTCTTTACTTAATTAATTCTTAGTGACCCGTTAGTGCTTATTGCTTAAACCAACCATAATTATATGTGTACTTAGGAAAACAATAATTAGATTTTTCATATTAATCCAAGTAAGTTAAACTAGTAATCCTCACTGTTTAGCAACCACTTTCAAAGTTACAAAGGAAATAACAATTCAAAAAAAGCCCAAAGTTGCTTAGTTGTATTTTGCTATTACTAAAAAAGTATATAAAATTTTAATTATTTTTCAAAGGACAACAACAAGAAGTGAAAGCAATGACATTATTATTCCCCTGGATTTTTTTCTTTTTTTTTTTTTTTTTCAAATCTCTTCAAAAGTTTTTTTTTTTTTTTTTAGTTCGATTAGATAGAGCCAAGTTAACCCATTTAGTGGGTTTTTAGCCGATAATCTCAGGCTCATCACCCAAGTTAACAAATGTTATTCCCTTAATGGAGAGCATCCCCAGGCTTTTTTACCCAAGTTACAAGACTCGCTAAAGTTGTCTTTTTGATATCCCTTAAAATTTTGGTAATTTCATTGGTCAGTTGATCCCCAAACAGATGATCTTAGGTGATCAAGTTTTAAAGGACCCCATCGAACCTCCCTTACCTTAACATATAGGGACTCAATAATGATATTTATTATTTTCAAAGAGACTATTCAAAAAGGGATTACTAAGTTTTAAAAATTTCACATAGCCCCTTTCACAAAAAAGGTTGAAAGAGCTCTCAAAATGATTAAAATATTAAAATATACTATCTGATCGGTTTAAAAATACAACTAAAATTCACTTGAAACAAGAATTTCAATTTATTTCATAACTCTAAATTCGACTAAATTAAATAATAAAGAGATTTACCCTACTTAGATTTCATCCTAAAACTTAATTAAGTATACCAAACCCAACAATAGGTAATAAGGCCACATAAAGTCATTACTCTTACATATTTGTATACTAAAATGTTACTTTTTACATTTTAATGAGTATAATTTCAAGTTTCTCACTTTTCAATAATAGACAATCAAAATTAAAGTTTAATTGCAAACTTGTAAATGGGGGAAAATTTGATCAATAAAAGCATAAGATATTTTAAACTATTCAAAACCTAATTTCTTCTATTTTTATACCCTTCCCTACACTTGCTTAAGATATTATCCCCAATGTCTTCCCAAAGCAGTATACACAAGAAAAAGAAAAGGGGATAAAAGAAAAAAGACACTAAGGACTTTCCTAGTGTTAGAAATCTAGCAAAGCAAAAGTTATGCACTATCAATCCTAAAAAAAAAAAAAAATGAAAACACCAAACTAAAAGATATAAATATAAAAATAAAAATAAAAGTTAGTCTATATTAGTCCAAAGAATGTACATTCATCTAATTTCAAGTAGAGAGTCTTCCCATAAGGGAGCTCAATTAGTTACAAATCATATGTAGAAAATATATCAATTAGTATTATGAAAAAAAAAAAAAAAAACTAAAGGGAAGAAGATGTAGAGCTAGCAGATAATCTAGCTCTCAATTAGCTTTTTCGTTGCTATCATTAACCCCTATGGCTGCAACAATCATCCCCTTGATCATCATCCCTCATCATCATCATCTCCCTTATCTTCCTCTTATTTAGAATAGAGGACTCAGTAATAACTGGGTCATTTTCCACTTTTCCTAGATATTCTAGAAGCAGTGTCGTCAGGTGAATTAGATTCGGGAGGGATTCATACATTGGTAATGACTGGTGGTGGGGAGAAATAGCCAACTAGTTTTCTCAAAAATACGCAGACTACACTTCTAAAGCGCTTGTTTTTCTTTATTTCCTTTTTATCCAATTTCCTCTCTTTCTAAAATTCACATTTCAAGCTTTAAAATTTCATTCTCAAGATTTTCGGGCGTGGGAAGTGAATGTAACACTAAAAAGTAGAAACTCCTTTAGGTAGAGTAGAATATATTAACGGGTGGGGAGGTTAATTAACTCAACCATCCCCTAAAAACGGAATGGGGCTATTAGAAATTTTCGTAGTAGGGATGCTTAGTTCATTGGGATTAAGGGTTTGAAAATATGATAACCTTTTAAGAACTTCGTAATATAGTTCCCCTAAGAATATTCCTTTGGCTCAAGGATTTAATTGCCAGTCGGTGGGTAAAGCTTAGTAACTTCTAAGCCTACATTGATATGAAATTTATCAGTCATACTATAAAGATGAAAATTTTCAAAATTTGTTTACCACCCCATAGCTACTTTTTCGTCCTCCAATAGTTGTGTGCCAAAAGGTGGTGACAACTTTTAGATCAACTTTTTTATGGTTTATGCCTTGGGCTTGGAAGGATTACAATGGATTTAAACACACATAGTTGTTCCCAATATTTTTAGGTGGACATATCTTAAGGTTATGTAGTTTGCAGCTGCTAGAATTTCACTACAATAGATTTCTGACACAAAGTACAAGCCCAAATATCTCCCAAACCATTATGAGGAGACAATGTGTTTTTGTCCATGTACTTGAAAATTGGGGGCAATGTTGATCAAACTATAATGTGGAGAGAAACTTAAGAGTAATCTCTCTATAGGCTGATTCATTTATCTTAAGAAAGTAGCCCAAGGCCCCAAAACTTATTATTTTCATGGATTCTTTCATCAATTCTATATGGGCCCTTGAGTATTTCCCAAACAAGGTATTCATTATTTCCAAAAGCCAAGGACTTTAACCTTTTTTGTTAAACTTACTCCACTCTTCATTAGAGTACTTGACAAGTGCATCTTTCCCCTACCTCTTGTTGTGGAGGCGGTTATTAGCCTCTTGTGAGAGTGGGAGGCTATTTCTTGCTGTTATTGAGATGTGGAAGCTTGCTGCTTTGCCTTTTTTTTAGCTACCTTTTTTGTTCTCATTTGCATAAAAGATGTATAAAGAGTTCATGATAACAAAAATCAAAGTCTAACTTTCATAACTTAATGAATATTTAAAATAACTAATATTAAATGCTTAATATCTATAGAAGATATGTATAATCAAAGTATAACAAAACAAGCATAAATTCTTCAGGATAAAACCATAGGGTAAAGTACATAATTAAAACAACTTTCTACACAGCAGTGTAGACGGTTGGTGAACTAAGAACAAGTAAAAATTCAAATCAACACGAGCGCAGGGAAATTTGGTTGTTCACAAGGTCATTATGAGTTTAAGACAAATCTTTAGACTAAAAAATAACATTAAACTCCACGATTTCCATTTAAAACTTTAAAATTTTCAAAAGCAGTTGATTTTGCAAATTTGG
>JBBMOL010003439.1:0-16058 GCA_037954665.1 Laguncularia racemosa | reverse complement strand
TTCATCTAACATGTCATCAAGTCTCAGAATGGGATACCTATATTTGGTGGCAATTTTGTTAATGGCTCTACTATTAATACACATTCACCACGTGCCATCCTTCTCTGGAATAAGAAGTGTAGGAACAGTGTAAGGACTAGTACTTCTTTGACAAAACCCCTTTTTACCAGCTCATCCACATGTTGCTTCAATTTTCTAGCTTCTTTGGGATTTGTGCAATATATAGGCTAATTTAGCAAGACTGATCCATGTTGTAAATCAATCGCATGTTCAATGCCTTTCACTGGTGATAATCCCTCAGGTAACTCATCAGGGAATACATCCATGTACTCATCTAGCACCCGGCTCACCACTAAAGATAACCGTTCTCACCCATTAACCTCCAAAACATATTTCATCTATAATAGATACACTGGTCTCTCTTCCTGAATTGCCTCTTCTAACTCATGTTGTCCCATAAATAAGGTCTTCTATTTTATAGTTTTATTGATTTGTCTCTATGCTTCTTACACTTCAATTAGTGACATAGGATTCAACATAATGTGCTTGCCATCCTTTTGGAACACGTAGGTGTCCCTAAATCCATCATGCAACACTCTTCTATCATATAAACAAAGTTTGCCAAGCAATATGTATGATGCACACATGGGAAGAATGTCATAGACAATCTCATCATGGTACCTTTCTCCTATGTTGAATGGAACTTTAGCCCTTTGAGTAACATGTAAATTGTCTTGTTCACTCAACCAATGTAGTTTATATGGCTTAGGATGTGGAGTAGTAACTAGTTTCAATTTATTAACTAGTGAAGTAGCCACTACATTGGTGTAACTACCACCATCAATAATAAAAGTACAAAGGTTACCTTAAACCCTACAAGAAATATGGAATAGGTTCTCCCTCGATTCTTCCTCATTAGTAGGAAAAGTAATCATCACCCTACGCAATACATGGATAGCTAAATACTGATTATTCCCTCTATCTTCATGCACCTTAGCATCTGCATCCCCATAATATTCATCTAATACTATTGACAAATTTGTTAGCTTATGCATCTATTCCTCGTCATCTTCACTCTCCACCTCCATAGTAGTCATTACCCTTCAATTTGGGCATTAAGCAGCCATATTGCCAAAACCTAAACATTTGAACCGTTTGATTTGATTAGTCTTTCCTCTTGATGAACCTGCTATCATCTATTTATTCTTAGTCTGAGCAACTGCTTTCCCCATTTTCGAAAATTCTTTCTCCCCTCTAACATCTAAAATAGTTGTGTTCTTTTCCACATTCTTACCATATCCCCCCTTATCAAAATTTTTACTATCTAACCCATACAATTTATTAGAGGATCTATACCTATTACTTGCCACTCTATAAGGATTAGAATGCCTCTGTCTCTCAACTTTCAAAGCTAGTTAGATAGCTTCATTAAGGGTATCATATTGTTGCAACTCCATAATACAAGCAATCTTATACTTCAAACTCGACACAAATTGTGCCATTGTCTATTCAGGAGGTTTAATAACCCTACATCGAATCATTAAGGTCTCAAATTCTTGGACATACTCGTCCATAATCTTGCCCCCTTACCTCAATTATTAAAGGCATATGAATAGCTTGTGCCTGTAATGTTCCGGAATAAATCGCTTCCTCATAACCCGCTTCATCTCCTACCAAGTATGGATCTCATCGTCACCATCTCTCCTCCTACTAGCCATAAGGTTCTTTTACCATAAGGTGGCATACCCTGTAAACTCAACTACTACTAAACATACTCGAGTATTGTTATTAATCTCATAACACTCAAAAAGTCCTTCCGCCTTATTGTCCTAATCAAGATAATCCTCAACAAATCCTCTTCCAGCAAATGAAGGCATCTGTAATTTCAACTATTTTAAACCCTTAGGTGGCCTGAACTCATGGTTATGATAGAATTCATCTTCAAAATTATCATCTCTTCTTTCCCAGTAAGTGTGATAATCTCCTTCAACTCGCCTTTCCCTATTTCCTCCTAATGCTCCTTCCCTACATACATCATTAATGGCTAACTGAGGTGGGGGTGCCTGTAGATTTACCACTGGCTGTTGGGGTAAGGTCATTTGATCCACCCACATGGCTAGATTAGCAACAATGGTGGTTAGATCTTGTAACTGTTCTTCCAAATTTCTCCTACCACCTATAACACAACATCTCTGATCTCCTCCTCCAACCTAACTATTGGCTTCATTCCCAATTCCTCCATTTACACTATCATTTGACATACTTCGTTGAATTGCAGTTTCAACACAAAATTCCCAAATCATGATCACACATATACCACAACACAACCCTAACGTCAACCCTCATTCAAATCCAATCAACCCATATCACAATTTACAGTATAAACCCTAATTCTCAACCTTCACTTAATCCCCAAATGACAATCACACAAATCATAACATAAACCCTAATTCTCAACCTTCGCTCAATCCCTAAAGCACAATCACACAAATCACAACACAAACCCCAATAGATAGTTCATAATAAGTAATTCGAACAATTCAAACACAGCAATAAAATAAAAAGTTAAACCCTTACTAGATATTATGCACTAGTAAGAGGATAGTCCTAGCATAGATTTTTTGATATGATGCACAACAATCTTGATACCATCACTTACCATAATTCAAGGATTGATAAGAGTATAAGATGAGTGAGAGAAAACTCATGTTTTATATTTCTAAAATATCCAAGTTGCGTCCCTCTGTTTCTATCCCCAAAAACATAAAAATAAAGCAAAGTTCAATTAAAAGGAAAACTCACTCAAAACAACATCAAGCAATCAGCCTAAAAAATTTTAAGTTGCTGGCCTTTATGGAGGTACACCGTTGGCTTTGTGGAGCTACACTGCCAACCTAAATTGTTGGCCTACAATCTTGCACCATCGGTTCTTCAAAGGTAAGCCGCCAGCATTCCATGCTTTAAATCATTTAGTTTACCTGATTTTCATTAAGAAGCATTGACAAATGCATCTGATTAAAGGTAGAACAATCATGCAAAATGAATGAAGAAACTAGATGATTCTCCTCGAGTTCCATCTAACCAAGTAGAACTCTTAATGTAAGGTTCTATAGTCCTTTAGTTCTAGCTTGAGTAAGCAGTCCTATAACTGGAATGGCTTGATTCCCATCATTCCTGCATGCAAATGAGAGAAAAAAAAAAAACAGATCTAATCTCAACTAGTTTACTCTATTCAATGGAAAATTATTTTACTCCATTTCTGTATTTAAATTTTTTATTTTGTCTACTGTTATCATGTGATTTACTTTTAGATGGATAGTGGGATTATCATAGAACTGAAGGCACAAATGAGGTTTGTGCCTTTAGTACAACTGTACTGAAGGTGCGGATCGAGTCTACGCCTTCAATTTAAAATTTTCTTTGAACCCTAAAGTCATAAATGGCATCTTCATCTTCGAAACCTATTTTAAGAATAATTATTTCAAATACAATATTGTAGAGGGCTAAAAATATTATGTAAATATATTAAGCTAAGTCTATTGATTATTTGGCTTGACCCATTGGGCTATATGATAGGGCCTAATGAATCTGGTCTAATTATTGGGATGACTCAGGGAGAATTAGCTTAATGGGCTTAGAGTAGGGATCATTGGACCAGTCCATTCACATCCAACCTTTCTCAAGCAAGCTTATATACTTATGAGGAAGGCTACTAGTCTTCAGCCTATGGCAAGCTCATTATTATAACCTTAAAATGAGCAAACTCCATCTCGCCTGTTGATTGCTAAAGTGATCTAATAGATGTCATCAAGCTTAAGAGTTTATAAATACCCAGTCATTCCTCCTCATTAAAGGACCTTTTTTCCCCGAATTCTAGAGATTAAAGAAACAGTGCTCTACTAAAGGTTCTCTATTCTCAAAGATCAAACTAGAGATCAGGCGAAGAACAATCTCTATTTCTCGAGAACTGCAAGGTTGACGCTTGAGGTCCCCTTAGCTCCCTTATTTCTCACTTGTGCATTCGAGACACTTGAGATTGCCTATTCCTCCTCCCTATCACTCTCTCCCTAGTCATCTCATCATGTTCCATCTCTAAATTGCTTTTCTCTTAATTCACATGCATTCCGGTACTTGCCTAATATGCATATGACCACTCCTATTGGGACCCCTCATCTACATTTTAGTGACTTTGCTGGGGACAAAGTTAAGTGACAAAAGAGAAATGGAACCTGCTAAGAAGAGAAGGCCATCTTACAATAACTCTCAAGAACAAGATCCTAACATTGAATTGATGGAGCAAAACCTGCCTCAAATACCATAGAATACTAGTCAGGGCAATTCATAGCTTGAAGCTCCTGTAGATCCTACATAAATGATGTAGAGTATGCGGGAGAGCATAAGGGCTCCGAATCAACTTATGACCATGCTTACTTTGCTCGTCACAAGGTTGGCTACCACCACTGCTATGCAATAGGTAAGGCTCGGCCAAACACCAACACTGCTATGCAACAAGGTGCCACCTATGCAACTCCATCACATGAAATTCCTTCCACTAACCTTCCCATTGATGAAAAGAACATTCCTTATGAGAAAACTACTCAACCAAATGTTCTACCTCCCAATGCTCTCGGTAAATTTAACCACCAACCTACTCCTGCACCTACTTCCATGGTATCTGCCCTAAGAACCTCCTTTGTAAAAAAGGAATACTTAAACATATACCTAAAAGAACTACGTTAGTACTAAGTTAAGACTCCCTTACCATCATCACATTACTAAAAAACCTTATCCTAAGGACTATGTTAGTATTAAGTTCATCTTATTTAATGGCAAGAAAGAGAGCGTCAAAGAACATTTACTTAAGTTTATTGAGACCCTAGAATTATATAGGTTGGATGATGAACTAAAGCTCAAAGAATTTTCCAAATCACTAATTGAAAAGGCATACACTTGGTTTGTCAATCTCCCTACAAGGTTAGTTGATTCATGGGGGTCTATGTGTAAGCTATTCCTAAAGAAGTTCTTCTCCACTCAAGAATGGGTTACGATCCCAGACATAGGAAGAACACGATAGTACCCTAAGGAAGACTTGATGGATTATATAAAATGCTTCAAGGAGCACACTTTAGACATCCAAGACGTATCTAATGAGAGGGAGTTAGTGACAATCTCTATCCAAAGGATGTTCACTAAGTATGTTGTCCACTTAGAAAATCTCAACTTAGTCCAGACTATAAGAAGAACTAATAACTCCATTATATGGCAACGAGGAGAAAATGGAAGGTTTGAGAAACAAGCAACATCTGCTAGCTCGACCCAAGTTGAGACTCCTAGAAATAATAAGAAGCCAAGGAACAATACATCATGAGGCTCTACATCAACTCCTTCTTTCCCATGCCCAATGGGAAAGGTACTTGCTCTATTTAAACAATGATTATGAGATGGGAATATCAAGCTCCCAAGGGTAGATTGTTTACCAATGTAAAATGAGAAGAATAATACTAAGTTTTGTAAGTATCATAGATGCATAGGTCATCCTATAAAAAGTGTTGGACTTTGAAGAAGATTTTCAATGATAGGATCTATAATGGGGAACTTGTCATAGAAAACAATGATGTCTATAATAATCCACTTCCTACATATAATAATCAGTGAGGCACTATAAGTACCATCATCCACAATCCTAGCATCGAAGAAGAAGATATGTCACATGTCGAGGTTTGTAATGCACAAGAGACTATAACTAGGAATAATGATGGCACATGTACACTAGAGGTCGTTACCCCAATGAGGAGGGCTAACTTCAAAAATCTTTTTAATTAACTAGGGTTTAATGAGGAAGCATGACTTGTAGCAACAATTGCCCTCACCCAAATCACTAAGAGATAATATGGGGAGTGTAGTCTAGTGTAACCTATACGAAGAATGGAAAAGGTGCATGAGAATGCGATTTTCTTTACTAGCATGGACATGTGCGCCAAGAACCCCAATCATAACCATCCTCTTTATATGGAAAGTATGCTAAATGGGCATCCCATTAAAAGAACATTCGTAGATAATGGCCTTTCTATAAACATAATGTCAATGTCTACACTCAAGGCTGTAGGGATAGACAACTAGTGCCTAGTGAGATAACCTATAGCCACGAATAGTTTCACTGACACGCCTACAAACATAATAGGGTATGTTAATGTGAGCTTTAAAGTAGGCCCTATATAAAGCTCCACATGATTCCACGTGATCAATGCGCTTGTATCCTACCATCTACTAGTTAGAAGAAAGTGGTTGCACGATCATAATCGCATACCCTCGACATGGCACCAGTGCATTAAGGGTTATTGGAAAGGAAAAGACATATTCATTCCTACTACGAAAAATCCATTTGAGCATAATGAGGCATACTTCACTAAAGTTGCATTTTTTTATGAATACATTAAAGAGGGAGAGACTACTATTAAAAACTCTCTAGCACATCGCTACCCATTTAAGAGGACACTAAAGAGAAGTCCAAGAGAAAGAAGAGAATGCAAGGCTCTCATAGGGGCAAGAAAAAGCAAAAAAAGAAATAAGGGAAGAGATAATTTCATCAATGAAGATGGGCGAAGGGTATACTCCTTATGATAGTATACAAGATTCAAGGAGGATAGATTGTCAAGGCTTAAGAAGGATATTCTATAAGAGACTTCATCTAATAGTGATCAATGATTCATAAGCACTAAAGTTAAGGTTAAAACTTGACATTTATTTTGTAAATAAAGAGAAAATTTTGCCACAAATGATGAAAGTTTTATTTTTTAATCTTTGCAATATAGTCTTATATACTTGCACTTTAAGCCTAGGTAATGCCCTACCATCTTGGCTCCCATGCCTTAAGCCCAAGTAAAGCCTTGGCATCACGACTCCCATGCCTTAAGCCCAAGCAATTCCTCAGCATCAAGCCTCTCACACCTTAAGCCTAAGCGATGCCCTAGCATTCGGCTCTCATGCTAATGCTTCCAATTATGAGCAAAACTTACTTATTCCTTTAAAGCTAACCATGAAGCTACTTCTCAACTTGAGCAGCATTTATTCAGTTTACTCTTATACCCCAATGAATCATCATGTTAGAATTTATACAAAATTCATGATTCAATGAAACAAAGTATATAAGGGGTAATGTAAACATTGATGCTAACTGGTAAGAGCTTTGACTCCTAGGCACATAATAGAAAGCTTGACATATATAGTGCAAACAAGTAAAAGCTTTGACTCCTAAGCACATGATGGAAAGTCGAGCATATATAGTGCAGACTGGTAAAAGCTTTGATTCCTAAGCGTACATGATAAGTACAAATTAACACTTGTATTTCTGATGAATTCTAGTGGTGTATGTAATAAATTGATGTTATTTTGAAGAGTTTTGATAGTAAATTGATGTTATTTTTATTTTCAGAACTGAGAACCACTATTTTGAGAGAAGATATCAACTTGGATTGAGATTGGATAAGAAAACACGAAGAAAAAATGCTTTTTGGAAGGAACAAGGGAAGAGCATGGCCGTGTGTTAAGGAAACACGTCTACAGAAGCACACATAGTTGAGTACACGGTTGAAGGCATGGTCGTGTGTTAAGCTTGGAACATCCACAGAAGCATACACGGTTGAGTATACCGTCTGAGACACAGTCGTGTGTTATTTACATGGGTTTTACTGACACTACTCAAAGGCATGGCCGTGTATAAGCCATGTGTCGAGACCGTATGCTTGAAAAAGTCAGCCGTTACAGGAGATTTTTGGGCTTCCATGCTTATATATATTCTCATTTTCTTCCAAAAAGGAGAGGAAGTCAGAAAGACACCTGAAGCAGATAGAAAAAATGAGAAAAGAAAGAAGAGGAGGAGATGGTCATCAACAAGTTTTTGGCGCCGTTGCCGGGGATTGGCGATATTAAGAAAGCTCAACGCTGACTACTTTAACCATTTATTCTTTAGTATTTGATGTGTTACATTCATTCTTTTGGAGGTAACTAATTCTCCCTTGATTTTATTTGTGGTTTATGACAAGAAGCTCTTCGTCCAAACTTTTTTCTTTTGATCTAGAGATTGAGCGGACATCCAGAAGAAGGTTGAGGAGTGCCTTTGAACAAGCTGCGAAAATCCAGTTTTTGAAAATCAGCAATTAGGTGAATAGGAATTGCATTCTAGTGAGGGTGAGAATTCAGTTGCAAAAATAGCAGATCAACACCGAACGATGGTTAATTATGCCGGACCTACATTGGATAGTACAGGATCTTGTATAGTCAGACCTACAATAAACGCCAACAATTTTGAAGTCAAAGCCTCTACAATGAACATGATCCATAATCAATGCCAGTTTGTTGGTTTAGTTAGTGAGGACCCCTATGCTCACATCCAAATGTTTCTAAACATTTGTGAAACAATTAAACAGAACGGGGTGACAGAAGAAGCTTTGAAGTTGCGTCTTTTTCCTTTCACATTGAAGGGAAAAGCAAGGTAGTGGTTCAGCTCCTTAGATCGGAACTCCATCACAACTTGGGCCCAGTTGGTGGAAACATTCTTGGACTACTATTTCCCGCCTTCTAAAACGGCCAAACTGAGAAATGATATCACATCGTTTACTTAGATGGATAATGAGCCCCTTCATGAATCTTGGTCAAGGTTTAAGGAATTGCTCAGGCGGTGCCTACATCATTAGATGCCCAATTGGTTACAAGTCTCCACCTTCTATAATGAGCTTGATTATCCAACACAACAAACTATTGATGCTGCTGCTAGTGCTACACTTAATGTGAAGACTCCTGAAGAGTCTCTACAGCTGTTTGAAAACATGGCAAAGAATAACCATCAGTGGAGTAATGGTAGAACAAGGCAAAGCGCAGCAGAGATCTATGAAGTTGAAATGATGACCACCCTTGCAGCAAAGGTTGATGCTTTAGCCAAAAAGGTTGATGGGATGGCAATATTTAAGTTACCCTAATATTTTCCAACTGAGCAATCAAGCGCATCAGTAGCTCATGATTATATGGAGCAAGTTGATTATGTTAGCAATCCTGTGCAATCTCAGAACAACCCTTACAGCAACATGTATAATCTAGGCTGGCGTAATCACCCTAAATTTTCATGGAGTAATCTACCAATTCCTTAGGGTAATGCACCTACACCTAGATTCCAAAGGCCTCTTCCACCACCTTTTATTGAAAAGAATTCCAATCTGGAGTATATGATTTCCAAGTTCATTCAAACCTCAGAGCAGCGCCAACAAGCTACAGATGCCGCTTTAAGAAATCACGAGGCTTCCATTCACAATCTGGAAAACCAGGTGGGTTAAATTACAAAAATGTTATCAAAGAGACCACAGGAGTCCTTACCTGGGAACACAGAACCTAATCCAAGGGAGCAGGTGAAGGCAGTGACCCTTAGGAGTGGAAGGGAATTGCATTCTGACACCATTGGAGTGCCAAGGTGATGGGTGTCGAATCCAACAAAAATAAAAACCTACTCCTAGACAATTATATGATTTGCGTATAGTAGTGAGTAGGGTCGTATCCACAGGGATTGGTTAAATATATTTCTATTCAAAGAGAATAAAGAGGAAAAGAAAAATGGGGGGTTTTGTTTGTGAATCAAAATAATATTGAAACAAGATAACAAAATCAAATATTGATAAAAGCCTAGCCAAAGGAATCAAGATAGTTTAATTTGACGAATTGATCATCGATGTAAATGTTTTTTATTCTTATTTCTAGATAAACTGGTTATGGTTATTAACAAGCTCTAATAACCTATCTCTCTTTACTTCCTCGATAATCAAAACAAGCTCTTTGATTATTTCTCTTATCGATTAGACAACCCTAAACAAGCTCTTAGGATTTAATCTATCAATAGCATTAAAAACAAGAGAGACCACCAATTCATGCCAGTAGATTATAAGATAACCTATTTAAACAAGATCATACATCTCCATAACATGAATTCAATCATCTATTTTACAATCAAACATGTTATTGTGTCACCGAGACTAGAACTATCAAACAATTACGGATTTGACGTGCTAGTTGACAATATATTAACTTGCTAATTGAGTAGAAGAGCTCTAATTCATACCAATCAACAAAGATAATATTGACAAAACTTCCAGAAGATATATAAATATCTAAAAACAAAGAATAGATTAAAGACAACTCAGTTAGATCTCACAATTCGTGAAGAATTAAACTTCAATGATCCTTTGTCTAGAAAATCTGCTTAGCTACACATGTTCATCATCAAAACGAAAATTAAAAGTAAAAACATAATAAGCCTCTGTTCCCGGTTTCCTTGCTCTGCCTCCTTCCTTCCTTCTTGTCTCCAAGATCTCCAAGATGATCGAAACTCCTCTAGGGTTAGTTCTATTTATATTTTAAAGGAATGGTAGAGGATCTTTAGCTAGCAAGATACGAAAATATCTTTCCTTTTTGATGTAAATCTCGAGAAGTGAATAATCGTCCGCATGGCACGCCCAACAACACGGCAAGATTTCAAGCCGTGTCTTCCTCTGTGGATAATCTACAATTCTTCATCCGTGTCTAGTGTGTGCCACGGCTTCCACCACGGCCAGATGTCAAGCCGTGCCTTCCTCTAGTCGATGTTCCACAATTTCTCATCCTTGTTCAGTGTATGGCACGGTTTGCACCACGGCCAGATCACGAGCCGTGCCTCTCTCTGTTGATTCTTCAAGATAGATACACGATCGTGTACTTCAACCGTGTGTATTTCTCTGTGGCTTCAAAACTCAGTACACGGCCGTGTACTTCAACTACACGCCCATGCACTTTCCTCCGGCAGTGTAAATCCTTGCCTTTGATCTAAATTGTAGATGACTTCTCTAATTTACTTGAATTAGCACTCTTGAATCCATTTAACCTGATTTATCACCATAATAAAATTAAGTACCATTTCCTTATGATTTCTATAAAATCAATAATAAATTAACACAATTCATACTATAAAGATTGAGTATAAAATGGCTCTATCAAATTCCCCCACACTTAAATTCTTGCTTGTCCTCAAGCAATTGAATCAAATCAATTGAGAAATCCGTCATAGATTATACGAACTTTCTTTTCATCATTCCAAGCATCTATTCATTTGTAATTCATGACATGTAATTTTAATGTCTACTACTTCAACCAAACTGGTTTCATGTGATCAAATTACCATGGACAAAATTTAATAGCTAATCTAAACAAAACAAACTTTAATCCTCATGTTTAGCAAAAGAATTTTTATTCCAAAAGTAAATACTTAATCCACTAAGGAAAAACACCCAATTAAACTTCATTGGATATTGGCAAGTATATAATCCTTGCAACATAAAGTAAAAGCATATATTATCAACTCTTTTCATAGATTTTCTCCCTTTTTATTATAAGTCTTGTTTCATTCAATGAATGTTTACATTCATTGTTCTTTTGATTTAATCAAGCATCTATTTTGACGGGTTTTTGCCCGCTTCTTTTCATGAACTTTCGCCTTTTTCGCCCTTATCGTTATAGTGAGTTCATTGAGTCGGCATATCCCGAGCTCGTCACTCAAGTGACCGGGTTTTGAGATACCCCTATGGACTCTTCCTCACTCTAACATTCAAGTTTGAATACTCTTAACTCAATTACTTGAATTATTGGAGTAATGGCTATGCTTGATTTTTTTTTTTAATTGTTTTCACAACAACTTCAAAGAGTATACAGTTGCTAATATAACCTAGAAGTAAACTTGTTTATTTTTCACTTAGGGACTCGACTTACTCTTAGACTTCCAATTCTAAAGCTAAATACAAGGTAAATTTGTTTCTTAAAGATTTCACTACTTAATTTTAACCAAGTATTCTAATCATAGCAGTAGGTGAGTAAAGCATTTAAACAAGTCAATTTCACATTTTGTAGATGCTTATTACAACATTTAGTACAATCTCTAGATTTCATGATAATTTTGAAAAATTTTGGCTTAAAATTTCTTAAGGACAAACATTCAGAGTATAAGTCAGTTCTCTATTCTCTATATTTTATTATCCTCTCCCCCACACTTAGATTGAACAGTGTCCTCACTGTTCCTAATTCAACACAATTAAAGAGGAATTAATAACACAAGGAACATTAGAGGATAAGAGAAAGGGAATACTGGTACTTCCCTAGTATTGGAGTTTTCCCCTTAAGCACTAGAGAGTGTCATCTGATGATATGTATCCTTGCTGTAGTTGATCCAAAAGAAAGAATAAAAAAAAAACTAAAATCAAAACAAAACTAAAATTGATTTTTTTTTTTTTAACATGGGTTGCCTCCCATGAAGCGCCTTTCTTTAACGTATTTGGCTAGACATTCCTGGCTAGATGTTCAGGTAAGGGTTTTGATTCCAGCTTTGGTGCCTGTGGTGATGGGTTAATAACATCCGCAACAAAGACAGGAGAGATATTGCTAGGATGTTTCATGGCATCATAAATGTTAAATTTAATCATTTCACCATCAAATTCCATAGTGAGGGTACCATCATTCACATCAATTTTCGTCTTGGATGTCTTAAGGAATGGTCGCCCTAATAATATCAGTGATGAATTATGAGAATCATTATCTTCCATGTCAAGCACATAAAAATTAGCAGGAAAGACCAACCCATTAACTTGAACTAAAACATCCTCTAGAACTCCCTCAAGATAAACATTGGACCTGTCAGCAAGTTGAACAATAACACTTGTTTCCTTCAAGGGACCAACACTCAAACGTTGATAAACAAACAAAGGCATGACATTGATCGAAGCTCCTAGATCACACATGGCTTTAGTGATTCCAAGATTACCTATTTTGCAAGGAATAGTAAACATACATGGGTCCTTACATTTAGGAGGAAGCTTCTTTTGAATAATAGTTGAAACATTTTCACTCACACTAATCTTTTCATTACCTTTCAGCTTCCTTTTGTTGGTGCACAATTCTTTGAGAAATTTAGCATAGCGAGGTATTTGCTTAATTGCATCAAGCAAAGGAATATTTACCTCAACTTTTCGAAAAGTTTCAAGAATCTCTTTTTCTTCGGCTTCATTCTTGGATTTCGCTAATCTAGAAGGGAAAGGAGGTTGTGTCAACATGATCTTTAATGGCTCAACTAGAGACCTTCTAATCTGGTTGTCCTGCTGGCTCGAAGTCGAAATCTCTTATTTGATCCTTACAATTATATTCCACTTCTCAAGGTAATTGCATTAACGCTTTGCTTCGGATTTGTGATAGTTTGAGAGGGTAACTTACCTTGATTTTCTAACCTATTTACAGAAGAAGCAAGTTGGCTTACCTGATTTTCCAAGTTTTGAATGCTCTGCTTTGTTTCCTCCTAAAATTGTTTTGTATTAACAGCAAGAGATTTAACAATTTCCTCAAGAGACATACCTAAAGTAGAAGGAGCTTGGGGTACTTGGTTTAATGGCTTAGGCTGGAATTGTTGGAAATTTTGTGGGTTATTGCCATATCTGAAGTTAGGATGATCCCTCCATCCAGGATTGTAAGTATTCGAGTAGGGATCATATTTCCTTTGCGGCTGTCCTAGGAATCCTCCTACCGCATTGACATGCTCATGATTGTCATCTTGCAATGAGGGACACATGTCGGTAGGATGATTAGGAGCAGCACAAATTCCATAAGCCTTCACCTGCTGTGTATTTCTGAGGGCTATCTATTGCACAAAGGGAGGTTAGGTTAGAAATTTGATGTTCAAGGTTAGAAACACTTACCTCATTTACCTTCCTTGAAGATGTATCATGCCTATACCCAAATTGTTGCGAATTAGCAGCCATAATGGAGATCAATTCCCTAGCTTGACCAGGGGTTTTGTTTACTATGCCGCCTCCACTTGCAGCATCCATCATCTTCCTTTCCATTGGAAGCAGGCCTTCATAGAAGTATTGGATGAGAAATTGTTCAGATATCCCATGTTGTGGATAGCTTGCACAAAGTTGCTTGAACCTCTCCCAATACTCATGAAGAGTCTCAGTATCCCTTTGTTTGATGCCACAAATCTCTCTTCTTATACCAGTGGCTCTAGACGTAGGGAAAAATTTGCCCAAGAAGAGCCTCACCATATCTGTCCAAGTGGTTATAGAACCTGGAGGCAAATAAAACAACCAATCTTTAGCTCTAATACTTAAAGAAAATGGAAAAGCACGTAACTTGATTTGATCGTCGGATATTCCTTGCGGCCTCATGCTAGAACACACCATATGAAACTCTTTCAAATGTTTGTGAGGATCTTCATTCTCAAGACCATGAAAGGTGGGTAGCAGATGTATCAACCCAGATTTCAACTCAAACTCAACAGCCAATTCAGGATAGTGAATACAAAGTGGTTGTTGATTCACATCCGGTGCTGCCAATTCTCTTAACATTCTTTCAGGATTTGCCATATCGTCTTCTTTTTCAGAATCAATGGATGAATCGGACAAATCCGATGCAAAGTTTAGTCTAGGGGATGATCTAGCTTCTCTTCGCAGCCTCTTAAGAGTCTTCTCAATCTCTGGATTATAAGTGAGTTCACCTGTATGAGAAGAACGAGTCATACAAGAATAGAAATAAATTTGACACCAATCCCCGGCAGCGGCGCCAAAATTTGATGGGTGTCGAATCCAACAAAAATAAAAACCTACTCCTAGACAATTATATGATTTGCGTATAGTAGTGAGTAGGGTCGTATCCACAGGGATTGATTAAATATATTTCTATTCAAAGAGAATAAAGAGGAAAAGAAAAATGGGGGGGTTTGTTTGTGAATCAAAATAATATTGAAACAAGATAATAAAATCGAATATTGATAAAAGCCTAGCCAAAGGAATCAAGATAGTTTAATTCGAGGAATTGATCATCGATGCAAATGTTTTCTATTCTTATTTCTAGATAAACTGGTTATGGTTATTAACAAGCTCTAATAACCTATCTCTCCTTACTTCCTCGATAATCAAAACAAGCTCTTTGATTATTTCTCTTATCGATTAGACAACCCTAAACAAGCTCTTAGGATTTAATCTATCAATAGCATTAAAAACAAGAGAGACCACCAATTCATGCCAGTAGATTATAAGATAACCTATTTAAACAAGATCATACATCTCCATAACGTGAATTCGATCATCTATTTTATAATCAAACATGTTATTGTGTCACCGAAACTAGAACAATCAAACAATTACGGATTTGACGTGCTAGTTAACAATATATTAACTTGCTAATTGAGTAGAAGAGCTCTAATTCATACCAATCAACAAAGATAATATTGACAAAACTTCCAGAAGATATATAAATATCTAAAAACAAAGAATAGATTAAAGACAACTCATTAGATCTCACAATTCGTGAAGAATTAAACTTCAATGATCCTTTGTCTAGAAAATCTGCTTAGCTACACATGTTCATCATCAAAACGAAAATTAAAAGTAAAAACATAATAAGCCTCTGTTCCCGGTTTCCCTGCTCTGCCTCCATTCCTTCCTTCTTGTCTCCAAGATCTCCAAGACGATCAAAACTCCTCTAGGGTTAGTTCTATTTATATTGTTGAGGGAATTGCAGAGGATCTTTAGCTAGCAAGATACGAAAATATCTTTCCTTTTTTATGTAAATCTCGAGAAGTGAATAATCGTCCGCATGGCACGCCCAACAACACGGCAAGATTTCAAGCCGTGTCTTCCTCTGTGGATAATCTACAATTCTTCATCCGTGTCTAGTGTGTGCCACGGCTTCCACCACGGCCAGATGTCAAGCCGTGCCTTCCTCTAGTCGATGTTCCACAATTTCTCATCCTTGTTCAGTGTATGGCACGGTTTGCACCACGGCCAAATCACGAGCCGTGCCTCTCTCTGTTGATTCTTCAAGACAGATACACGGTCGTGTACTTCAACCGTGTATATTTCTGTGGCTTCAAAACTAAGTACACGGCCGTGTACTTCAACTATACGCCCATGTACTTTCCTCTGGCGGTGTAAATCCTTGCCTTTGATCCAAATTGTAGATGACTTCTCTAATTTACTTGAATTAGCACTCTTGACTCCATT
>JBBMOL010003438.1:0-16077 GCA_037954665.1 Laguncularia racemosa | reverse complement strand
AAGTGTACCCCCCCTTTTAAAAGGGTGTTTAAATTAGCTTAAAAAAATTTTCCCCCAAAAAATGGCTTGAGCAGGAACAAATGAAAAAAATCCCATAGGGCTTCACTTTTGGAAGCCGATGTAGGGCTCAGGTCTTTTCCAGACCGACATTTTTTTGCTGTTGGGTACAAGAAGTATCAGAGAAACCCCAAAGGTATTGCCCACTGGAGGCTGAAAAGAAAAAAATGAGGTACCAAAAAGGGACAAAGGTTATAGTCATATATAGACGAACCGATAGTCTGGGGTTTTTTGGGGGGTCCCCCCGATGGGTTTTTGGGGGTTTTTGATTAACGTAAATAACATCTGGTTATTTTTTCATGTTTCCCATGGGGCCGTATTTGGAAAGGGGAAAAGCAACCTTGATCTTTTTCCCCGAGGGAGGCGATTCATATCTTTTTTTGGGGCTACTCAGGGGGTTTTGTATGGTTAAAGAGTTTTATATCTGGGTTTTATTTTGCGACTCTTTTTTCCCTTGGCCATTAAGTTTGTACTGTGAAACTCAGTGCTGATTTAGGGTTAAGAACAAAAAGGTGGTGAAAAAGTAAACTATCGAATCAAGTACTTACCCTAAGGAACTTTTTAAGGAAAAAAAAGGGTTTTAAAGCATTTTTGCACTGGTTAATGCTAGTGACCTTTTAAAACTAAAGGCATCAACAAAAAGGGGGATTTTTTTTAAAGGGTTTATGTGATAAGAATGGGACTTATTTTCCCTTTAATGTAATTTTTTATTTTTTTAAAAGTTAATAAAAAAATCTTTTCAGTTGGTTTTCTCATTTAGTCTTTGTTACACATTTGTTTATTCATTTATTTTGAAAAAATTTTTATTAAGTTTGGCCCAAAAAGAAATCGAGTTTTTTCATCAAGTTCTTGGATTAAAAAGCACATGTTTGGTAATACAGGGGGGATAATACTCTTTTTTTTGGGCCCCCTTTTCACCTGTTTTATGAATTTTGTTTCTATTAAAAAAAATTTTGAAAAAAATGGAAAAAATGGGAAAAAAAGTTGGTTATTTTTTTCCCTTTTTTAAATTTGGAAACAAAAAACCCCCAAAATTTTTTGGGTCCATAAAACCCAAATTTTTAGGAACAATATTATTACTAAATCGGGAACAATAAATCCACAAAAATTTGGAAAAAATTAAAAACCCATTATAGGGGGGAAAAATTTTTCCAAAAAATTTCCTAATTTTGTGGAAAAAATCATTGAGGGAATGAGTTTTTAAAAAAGGAATTACGGAGTCCCTAACCCTGCTCACTACTACAGAAAATACCCCAATCTATATTGAGTGATTTAAAGGTTTTAGAAGCCCCAAATTTTAACCGAGACCCCAAAACCATTCCCACCGAGCAGGCACTTATTTTTTTGCAATGGCTGGAGGTATGTAAAAAATCTATTTTTGCTTCTGCTGCTGGGATATGATTAAATAGTTTTTTGACAAAGGTTTTAATAAATTTTATCAATAATTGTTTATATTATTTCATGCTGTCATATGGTTTATCTAATTTGAAAAAAAAATAAAATTATTTTAAAAAAATTTGATATTCCTGCTGCAAAACGTACGAGTACTCCCCAGTTTACAATTTCCAAAAAAAGGCAACGATAAATATGTCGACAACTAGGCCCAGAGCATTTTCCCGGGCTAAAGTCGTTTGGCGAGAATGGTTCTTCGCACATTGGCCAAACTCTCAGCCGGAAGAGCTCATGGGATGGCACAATTTATGGGGTTTAAAAGGAAAGTAAAATGTGGGATATTTTCAATCGGTGGAAATTAAACATATGTAACAAAAAATTATGTTTCTTCAAAGAACGATTTTAGGTTTTTGTTTTGATGTTTAATAAAAATCAATTTTTTTTTAATGTATTGGGCTAGCACGGGACATATATTACTGTAAACTTTGAGACTTTTACAAATTTTTAAGTTTATGAAATTTCTTTGTAATTTTGGGTTTATAATTTTATGTAAGTGATTTTAATTTTTTTGTGGATTAGAATTTCATGTTCATAAAAAAAGAAAAAAATTTTAAATAAAAAAATTTTATAAAAATAAATAAAAAAAATTCGCTTCCAGAATTAGAAAAATATATTCTTATTTGATTAAATTTTTAAATTTGTCCCCAAAGTGTATTTTATTGGTAAATTTTTAAATGTTGTTGGGTTAAGAGATTTAACAAATTAAATAAGTCTTCTTTAAAAGGATATATTGTTGTTGGTAAAAATTATATTTTGACAAAAAAGTGTTTTTTTTTGGGCATAACCTGTCCCCTGTGCCTTTACCAACGACTCATCCAATGACTTAACTTGTTGGGAAAAGCTTTTAGGACGACAAAATCTTTATCCCAACAGCACTGTATTGTTGCCAAAGACTTTTGTTTTTTTTTTTTTTTTAGTATGTCTATTAAATGATGTACTTATGGATCTCTTTACTTATACATTTTAATGCCAAATTCTTATAAATTTGGCAATTGATATTGCATTTATTTTCATGGTATATCAAATTACAAATTATATAATAAGTTGGATTGTTTTACATCAAAGATATACATAAGTAGGTACATTTAGAACTCGACTCAACAAATATATATTACTCATAGATTTTTCACACTATATTGTTGTCATAAATTCTAACTAGTTTTTTTTTTTTTTTTAATTCCAACTTTATTTTTCCCTTTTGATTTTAAAATTCCTAGATTTAGTAACAAAAATTGTCTTAATTTTCAAGGAAGTTTAATTCCCCGTTTGTTTCAAGATAAATATTTTTTTGGAAAATATTTACTCTATTATTCTCTATTTATTATGCTGAAAAGGAACTTTAAGTAGAAAACATTTTCCCCTACAAGGGAAAACATTTTTCCTTTAGAGGGCAAATCACACTTTTTTTCTAGGAAAATGACTTAATCTTTCCGAAATAAAATGTCATTTCCAAATTAGCTATTATAAAAGTTCTAACTCTAATAAAATAATATCTATATTACTTTTTATAATTAACTTGTAAATTATATTTTAAACATGAAAAAAATATAATTGATAAATAGAATATTTTTTTTTAAATTAGGGTTAATGTCACATTTAATACTTTACCAATATTTGCAATTAACTACTTAAAGTTTTAAACTATTAATTTACTACTTAAACTTTATATATTTTTTCCATTTACTATTTGAAATGTATCTATTTTTTTGTAATAAACTACCTAAACTTTACTAAATTTTATAATTAACTATCCTATTTAGGTCTATAAATGATTACAAAAAGTTTGTATGTAGTAAATAAATATTTTTAAATTTTAGATAGTTAATTATAAAAATAGATAAAGTTCAGGTATTAAATGTGACATTTACCTTAAAAATTTATAAATTCAACTAAAGACGTTGTAATAATACATATTATAAAATTTATTTTAGTTTACTTTTAAATAAAATGTTTCAAATAATGTATTCATAATAACATTTATATTAATTTATTTGGTAAAAATACGAGTTATATAAATTTTATAAGTCAAACATTTGAAAAGTTTTGTCAACATGTTTCTATAAATACAACCAAACACATGAAAAAGTAACATTTTTAAGAAATATAGTTTACACCAACAAGTAATTTTTCTTAAAACAAACGAAGCCTAATTACTATTGTGTGCTTTTTTTTTTTTTTTTTTGCCTAAGATGACATTTTATTTACTTTAGTTAATTATGCTAATAGATGCATGCAAGATTTTTAGTTTTTAGTATATCCATAAATATTAAACATAATTCAAGAAATATATATCTATATAAATAGGGTTGTACAAGTATAAGGTAAGCAAGGTACAAAATACCCTATATCCTTGCCTTATAGGTACATGTTAAAAAAAAATCTAGTATTAGAACCTACTATGGGACTCTTTGGAATTACTATTGAAGCTATACCTTGTAAAATTCATAAGTTTTAGGGTATTAAGTGGAATATGTATTAAGATGTATTTGACTATTTAACTAAGTGTAGATCTATAATAATAAGTCATAAGTTCGAATAACTTAGTTAAAATTTCATTGTATTTTTTGAATAAATTATATTTATTATGTATGTTGTACAATTAGGTTCAAACTATCTACTTATACTTAGAAATTATAGCCTTGAATATGTAATATAGATAGTATAGGTTCCAAAAAGATTTATACCTTGTATCCCATCTTATGATTACAAATTTTAAAATTTAAAAAACTACACCTATCCTTTTATATTTATTTATTTAATATCTATCTTGGAATTTATTTGATGATGCATGGGTTCGATATTTAAGGGTTCCACAAGTTTTGATACTCACCATAATATTTTTGTTTGTAGAAGTATGCCTATGTGTGTACTTAAATACATGTATTCATTAGAGATATATTGTAAATAAAGATCTCAAATGAAGTTGGCTACAACAAATACACACATCAAATATTATTGAAATTAATTTTAAAATTGAATTTTTATTAACATTAGAAGATCTATTACAAGGGAAGAGGGGTAGAGGGGATTGAGACTTTGAGAGCAATGAGGAGAGAGAATTGAAGTTGCAAGTGTTTTTAACTTTTACTTCTTCCAAAATTGCAGGTTATTGGGAAAAAAAAAATGAATGGATGGTTTAGATATGGTGGGACAAAATAGATGGTAAAAATTGATGTTTGTAATATAAAGACATTTTTTTAGTGATTGTACTGTGAAAAATACAAATGAAGTAACAATTAATAAGAGCAAATTGAAAACTATGCGGCAACCGGTACTATATTAGTAGAAGTCGCGTAATTATTTTCCAACTATTGGTTTTAGTTTGTTTATTTTCTACCATATAGACAATTAAGAGTGAGGTGATCAAAACTTTCCCATCTCTCTTTAGTAGTAAAATTAAAACAAAATGATGGGATAGATTGCATATAAAAACAAGTGTTCCTTTTACTAGTTAGACATTTAGGACATGGAGATTTATATACAGTCCCATTTTCTAATGTATGAGCTTTTACCTGTAAAATAGTGAAAAATATATTTAAAAATAGGTGCCTGCTATTGCATGTATAATACTCTTGTTAATAAAGAACTTCGATCTATCACATAGGACTGGCCCAACTAAATATATCTAAAGTGCATTACTCTCTATTACACCGTGCTTCTTTAAGCAATTATTTAATTTGTACCGAACCTTTGGTTCCTTTTACACATGAAAAAAACTTGCAATATTATAGATTATTTTTATGATATCATATAAACTTAAAATTTATATAAAAAAACTAATATATATATTCTATAAGATACCTCATACCTATAAATTTTATAAGGATGATGGTTTCAAAGTGCTAAATGATAGGTTTCATTTTCAAAATTTGAAAACCTACAAATAAGGCCTCATATTCTAGTCATATCCTACTCAATTTAGACCCGCTCACCTCTAGCCATTCCTAAGTTGAAGATAAGGCTTTACTTGTAAATGAGCATTTACTAAACTCTATAAAACATCGATATCATTTTTTTTTCTCAACCAATAGAAACGTATAACTAAACCTTATTGTATACTTGCAATACAGTTAACAAACAAGAATTTATAGTACATGTAATATAACACAACAAGCTTTCATGTAGCCACATTCAAAAACTTGATTTAAAACTTATCACTAATCACACTCTAAGCTCCACCTGGCTTTAGGATTCTAACTCATTTCATCTTCAATACCTAGGTCAGAGAATTAACCCTTCAGCTCATATTAAGCTAAGTGAGTGAAACAACACAAGTGGCGCATGCACAATAACATAGCAATAAAAATAATTCATGTGTCACAAGTAATATGTAATGTAATGCAGTTGCTAGGGTAGCATTTACCTATCAAATTCTTACCATCATTTGTGCTAGTAACAATCGCAATTCAAATTCTTACCGAGACTACTTTTCTAATCATAACAAAGTAAAGCTAATCCAACATCACTTATAGACTTGCTAATGATTTACCAATCAGAAGTGATTTCATATAAGGAGTAAGAATCTCAAACTAATGGTTAGCTAAATGTTAGAAGAGAACCTAATCAATGAATCACCAAGATTCCATCATATGAGGCTCATCTTAGTTAGTAATATTTTTATGTGACTTTCACTAGCCACAAACTTAATTGGGTAACCAATATGGTTGCAATCAACTTAACTGGGCTTGTGATACGCTCAGAACATATATATAAAATGGGAGCGTAAATTGCAGCAAGTGCACTGGTCGTATCAAGTAATAAAGTGGTGAAAAGTAAGGTTGTCGATCCCTCGAGGAACCAATAGAGTACTAGATCTATGGCAATTCTTATCAATATCTAGGTGATTAAAAAGGGTTTTTGAAATGTCTAATCTAAAAATTTAACTTAAAGCAACAAGAAAAATTTTATGATGAATCTATCAATTATGAACAAGGGAAATTAGAATTCACCATAGATTTGTTAATCAAATTGCTACCAAGTTATGTCAACTAGTGGTTATAAGGTTATTCAAGTGAGTTTAGAAAATCCTTTTTAGGGATGTTGACCTTAAATCAATTAGTCGGCTTCCGCGTCTCCAATTAACCAAGGAATCAAAATTATGTTCATACACCTCCCGATGCTACAAACAACTAATGCCCTAATCAATTAACCCTAATCCCTTAGTGATTAATTAACAAGAAACATTGCATTGCGCCCTCCATAAACTCTAATTAAACCAATTATCGCAACTCCCGTATTGATAATCAATCTAATTAAGAATTCCTAACAAATCCTAATCAATTCCCGTATCAAAAGGATTTCTAACAATTATAATCAAAGACTGATTATAATTGAAATCAAAGGAATTGCAATCATGAATAATCCTAATAATTCCTAATTACATAACATGGCTACAATTATCCTTTTAACATTCTAGAGTTTCATCCAATTTCCCACAAGGATGATTTAGAACATTATAGTATGAGTTGCATAAAAACAATTGAAATAAAGAGGTGCAATGGAATTCATATTAAACAACTAATAAATGGCATAAAAGAAAATAAAGTAAATGAAACAATGGTTATAATCTTCAAGAGCTTCAATCTTAAAAAATGACTCCTTGAATTCTTCAATTGAAAGCAAACTTCAACAAAATGACATTCTTCCTTCAAACTAAACTTTGGAAAAATCTAAAGTACCTAAGGAAATTCTAATGATTCAAAAGAAAGACAAATGATGCTAAAACAAAGAAGAAGAACAAAAGGATTCTAAACAAAAGAAAGGATGCTTAACAAAAGAAACGATGCCTCCAAGGTTCACACAAGGGGTCTATTTATAGATCCAAAGAGGAGGGGGATAAGGTTGATCTGATGAGGATTTGAGTCAGCAAATTAATTAGGATACGATTTTGGAGAGATTCTCGCAATGGATATCCGGGGAGTAATGAAGGCCGGCTCAAGGCCGGCTTAAAGGCCGACTTGGCGCTTTTCTTCTTTTTGAGGCCGGTTTAAAGGCTGGCTCAAGGCCGGCGGCCTTGAATGTAGGCCGGCCCAAGGATGGCGGCCTTCAGTGCAATCCTTCGCTCACTTCTTCAATTTTGTGAAAAACTCCTCCAATTAACTTGTAATTTACTTTTGGGTCCTCAAAACCTGTATTTTCACAATAATACCATTAAGTATCATTTCTTTATATTTTCTTATAATATTAAAATAAATTTAATATAAGTCCAAAAGAAATATAAGTATAATGTGATCTTATCAACATCCCCACACTTGAACTTTTGCTTGTCCTCAAGCAAAATAATTGATTTAAACAAGAGAAATCCATCATTGAACTTCTGGTGCCCATTGTTCTGACCATACTGAAATTTGTAACTAGTATATCTAGTTGAAATTTAGTAGTTAATCTAAATACAACAGATTTTTAATCCCAGTGTTTAACAATAGAAAACAATACTTAGTCCATAAGGAAAAACATTCATTTAAACTTCATTGGTTATTAGCAAGTATCATCTCCCTCAATTTTACTTCTCTAAACAAGATAACAAGGAGTGAAAGCATATGGTATCCATTTTTTCCTAGAATTTCTCCCCCTTTTTTTTTTTATGTTTTTGCCTTGATTGGCAGCGGAGTGAGACTTCACTCTTCTGAGGGACCAAAGCTCGCCCATGTCAACCTGACTTTCATTAAGGTACTAAATTTTTGCCTTTCCGCCCTTCTCGTTATTGTGAGTTCATTGAGTCGGCACATCCTGGGCTCATCGCCTAAGTGACCAGGTTTTAAAGGGACCCCTACGAACTCTTCCTCACACTAACATTTAAGATTGGATACTCTTAACTCACTTTCCTGAGTTATTGGAGTAAAGGCTCTTTTTTTTTTTTTTTTTTTTAAGGGATCACTAAGTAAAATATTTCTTTTACCTCTTTCACTAGGTGTTAAGGTATTCTTAAAGAAATTTCAATAGAGATTTATCCCAACCAATTTTTCCTTGAAGTAAACTTGCTTGTTTTTTCAACTTAAGGACTCAATCTCAAGTTCAAAGGCTAAACATAGGGTAAACCCCATTCTCTAGAGATTTTACTCTTAAATTTTAACTATGTAAACTAGTCACAACAATTGGCGAGTAGGGCACCAATCTAATTCAATTTCAGGATTTCATTGAAAACACTTAAGGACATAAATAAAGCATGGGATTTGTAAGCTCATGATGTGTGCAATCATTATACTTCTACATTTATAATCCCTTCCCCACACTTAAATTGGACAATGTCCTCATTGTTCCTAATATATCACAAAATTAAGGAAACGAATGTCAATGCAGAAATTGAAATACTGGTACTTCCCTGGTATAAAATTGTTCATCAGGAAGAAAATTCCTCCTAAAATGTCTGTCATCCTTGGAGTGTCTTGAATGCACCGGCAGCTCTTATCCAGCCTTGAATTAGTTTTTTTTTTTTTTTTTTTTTTTTAACGAAACTATTATAGATACTTATTAAGCATGGGCTGCCTCCCATGAAGCGCTTGTTTTATAGTCATCAGCCTGACTATCAGGGTTAGCTTACATCAAGGAGTTTAAACAACTCCTTCAACACCATCGTTTTCAGATTAGGATTCCAAGCTTCCTTCCATGGTATGGTGCCCTTCTTTTCAGCTTCCACCAATGTTTTGTAGGTAGATATCAACAAACTTACCTGCTGGATGTCTGCCCTTGACCATCCTAGGATTTCCCTATATTCATCCAACTGGCCTTGAATCTGCTGCTGCAATTCTTTTGTCATAGGCGCTTGATTAATGTGAGGCCATGGATTTCCTAAATTCAGACACTTATAATCAAAACAATTGATTAGAAAAGACATTAGGTTCAAGTGTCTGCATAGGCATTAGTGTCGGCACTGGTAGCTTCTCATAGTTGTCTGTCTTCTCAAAAGCAACAACATTTTCAGTCTGGGGTACTTGTTCACGACCTTTGTTTTCTTGCTCATCTTCATCCCCCCAATCATCTATCTCATTCAAGACAGCTTCAAGAGTGGTTTGCCCTACATCTTCCTCCACATCATTGTTAGTAATTTCACCCTCAGCAGATATGTCAGAATACCTTGCTTTCTCATTAGACAAAAAACAGGATCATACATATCAAATGTTACCTGGTCATCTAGTGCTCTAAGGGTGAGCTTACCTTGTCCTACATCAATTAGAGCTTGACCTGTGGCTAGGAATGGTCTTCCTAAGATCATGGGTACCTCTCTATCTTCTTCCATTTCCAAGACTATAAAGTCAACTGGAAAGATGAATTTGTCCACTTTTACTAGGACATTCTCCACTATACCCTTTGGGTACTTGACACTTCTATTCCGCAAGTTGTAAGGTGACGTGCGTCTCCTTACATTCTCTAAGTCCTAGTTTTTTGAAAATAGACAGAGGCATTAAATTTATACTTGCACCAGAATCTATAAGTACTTTATCAAAATTAAAATTACCAATAGTGCAAGGAATAGTAAAACTTCCCTGATCTCTTTGTTTTCTTGGCAAATTGGATAAATTCTTTTGTAAGATCATAGAACATTCTCCTATAAGCATCACTGGTTCATTTCCTTCAATCTTCCTCTTCTTTGTGAGTAAATCCTTCATAAACCTAGCATATGATGGCATCTGTTGAAGTGCCTCTGCAAAAGGAATGTTAATTTGCAATTTTTTAAAGACTTCTAAAAATTTAGCAAATTGTGAATCCAATTGTTGTTGCTTCAGCCTTCCTAGGAAAGGAATAGGAGGAACATATGCTTTCACTTTTGGTGAATTTTTCTTTGGCTCCTCTTCCTTTTGTTTCCCTTTATCTTTCCCCAGGTTAACCTCCTCTTCCTCAAGTTTCTTATCAATCAATTCCTTACCACTTCTTAACATAATAGCATTTACACCCATAGGATTTTGCTCAGTATTGCTAGGTAAAGACCCAGATGGTCTATTACTCAACTGTTGAGACATTTGACTAAGCTGATTTTCAAGATTCCTAATGGTGGCTTGTTGATTTTGCAACATTGTGTCAGTCTTTTGCATATAACTTATCATGAGTTCTTCCATTTTAGACTGACCTTGCTGAGAAGAGGTATTATGATTAGGATATTGTTGATGGGGAGTATTATGATTAGGACCTTGCTTTTGAAATCCAGGGGGTTTAAGTGCGTTGTTATCATTTCTCCATGAGAAATTTGGATGGTTACGCCACCCTGGATTGTAGGTGTTTGAATAGGGTCCTTGATTTCCTCTTTGGAAATTGTTGACAAATTTACTTGCTCTCCATGGGATGAGGAGGAAAAGTTTCTAGATGGGCACTCAAGAGTTGAGTGTGGTCCTGAGCATAACTCACAACAAGAAAATTGATTAACATTGAAAGAAGGTGCAGAGGTGAGTTTACTTACCTGGGCGGTAAGAGCAGAAATCTGAGCTGTTAAGGTGTCCATATCATTGACAGATGCCACTCTAGACTTACCTCTTTCATGTTGCCAATTATGTGCACTAGAGGCCATTTCATCTATCAAAGCACTAGCCTCATCATATGTCTTACTCATTAATGCACCACCAGAAGCAGCATCTACCAGAGATCTCAATGTGTCATCTAAACTGAGATAGAATATCTCAATAAGGAGATTATCTGGTAATCCATGATGGGGGCATTTTCTAATTGCCTCCTTAAATCTTTCCCATGCTTCATAAAGTGATTCACCACTAAACTTACTGAAGTTTGTGATGTCATTTCTTAACCTAGCAGTTCTAGCTGGTGGAAAAAATCTCCTTAAAAATTTAGATGAGAGATCTACCCAAGTGGTTACAGAGTCTTGTGGCAATGAATTGTACCAAGCCCTAGCTTTTTCTCTAAGTGAAAACGGAAAAAGTTGTAGCCTAATTACATCATCAGATACATTATTCATTTTCACTGTATTACAATATTGAAGAAATACTGCAATATGCTCATCAGGACTCTCATTTGGATATCCTCCAAATTGATTTGATTGAACCATTTGAACGAGTGCTGGTTTTAACTCGAAATTATTAGCCTGAATTGTTGGTCTTCTAATTGCAGGACCTGAAACAACAGGTACCGTGTATTCTCGAAGTGCTCTACCAACACCCTGAATCTGATTGTTGTTCTCATCTGCCATGTTCTCTTCTTCCTTTCTTCTCTGCTCTCTTCTAAGTTGTCGCAAGGTGCGTTCTATCTCAAGATTAATTGGTAGAAGTTCAGCACTTCTACTCTTGCGCATAAAAAGACCTTTAAAGAGAATGGAAAACGATCACACAATGATAAGAAAAATTAAATAACAAAATAATTGTGCCTAAATTACCAACAGAATTACAAAATCTAATATCTATTAGTTCCCCGGCAACGGCGCCAAAAACTTGATACGCTCAGATACATATATGTAAAATGGGAGCGTAAATTGCAGCAAGTGCACTGGTCGTATCAAGTAATAAAGTGGTGAAAAGTAAGGTTGTCGATCCCTCGAGGAACCAATAGAGTACTAGATCTATGGCAATTCTTATCAATATCTAGGTGATTAAAAAGGGTTTTTGAAATGTCTAATCTAAAAATTTAACTTAAAGCAACAAGAAAAATTTTATGATGAATCTATCAATTATGAACAAGGGAAATTAGAATTCACCCTAGATTTGTTAATCAAATTGCTACCAAGTTATGTCAACTAGTGGTTATAAGGTTATTCAAGTGAGTTTAGAAAATCCTTTTTAGGGATGTTGACCTTAAATCAATTAGTCGGCTTCCGCGTCTCCAATTAACCAAGGAATCAAAATTATGTTCATACACCTCCCGATGCTACAAACAACTAATGCCCTAAATCAATTAACCCTAATCCCTTAGTGATTAATTAACAAGAAACATTGCATTGCGCCCTCCATAAACTCTAATTAAACCAATTATCGCAACTCCCGTATTGATAATCAATCTAATTAAGAATTCCTAACAAATCCTAATCAATTCCCGTATCAAAAGGATTTCTAACAATTATAATCAAAGACTGATTATAATTGAAATCAAAGGAATTGCAATCATGAATAATCCTAATAATTCCTAATTACATAACATGGCTACAATTATCCTTTTAACATTCTAGAGTTTCATCCAATTTCCCACAAGGATGATTTAGAACATTATAGTATGAGTTGCATAAAAACAATTGAAATAAAGAGGTGCAATGGAATTCATATTAAACAACTAATAAATGGCATAAAAGAAAATAAAGTAAATGAAACAATGGTTATAATCTTCAAGAGCTTCAATCTTAAAAAATGACTCCTTGAATTCTTCAATTGAAAGCAAACTTCAACAAAATGACATTCTTCCTTCAAACTAAACTTTGGAAAAATCTAAAGTACCTAAGGAAATTCTAATGATTCAAAAGAAAGACAAATGATGCTAAAACAAAGAAGAAGAACAAAAGGATTCTAAACAAAAGAAAGGATGCTTAACAAAAGAAAGATGCCTCCAAGGTTCACACAAGGGGTCTATTTATAGATCCAAAGAGGAGGGGATAAGGTTGATCTGATGAGGATTTGAGTCAGCAAATTAATTAGGATACGATTTTGGAGAGATTCTCAGCAATGGATATCCGGGGAGTAATGAAGGCCGGCTCAAGGCCGGCTATACCTAAAGGCCGGCGGCTTTTCTTCTTTTTGAGGCCGGTTTAAAGGCCGGCTCAAGGCGCGGCCAAGTAGGCGGCGGCCTGCTCAGTGCAATCCTTCGCTCACTTCTTCAATTTTGTGAAAAACTCCTCCAATTAACTTGTAATTTACTTTTGGGTCCTCAAAACCTGTATTTTCACAATAAATACCATTAAGTATCATTTCTTTATATTTTCTTATAATATTAAAATAAATTTAATATAAGTCCAAAAGAAAATATAAGTATAATGTGATCTTATCAGCTTGTATAAAGATCATGCTACAAATTATTTTTGAGTCAACTACAAGAGTAGTGACAAGAACTTGGTTTGTTCATGTGGATCTAAGTTAGCACTTCTAACCTTATATTTGCTTGTATTCTCAAGTTGGCCTTCACCTATATTCCAAAGTTGGTACACATACTCAAGCAAAACATATACTCTAGCCTTTAACCACAATACTCGTGACTCTTTAGTCCACTGGTCCTTTTTTATCCAATTGCTAACTAAAATTTAGATGCATGCAAATGTAACATATTATATTAATGATATGGCATACATGAAAATGTTCATAGCCTCCAATAAGTTCATGTGCATACGTATATAATATTCACAATTCCGACACTCGCTTCACATACTAGTTTTGCCCTGTAGCCTATCAATAGTATGCTTTGCCTATTTTCACATCCAATCATTCAAAGGAGCAGACCTCAACAAACATAACAGCCAATCTCAACTTATATTTAGTAGCTTGCCTCGAAATCCATCTATAAAATTCACAGTAAGTGAATATATAGATATAGACAATAAGCGAGTGGTCGTATGCTATTACTACCACAATGTATTACAAAACAATAGAGTAGGGCTATTCACCTAGCTTCGACGAAATTGCTTTAACCTTGCATAAGATCATCGAAAGTACACACTTCTAACATTAAGTGAATCAGCTTAGAATCATCGTTACTCAAGTCGGTCACAATTCACAATTTCTTGAATTGTATAAATTAGTAGGCCTAGGTTAGTTCATGGGTTGGATTGACTCATTACCTAAGTCTAAAATAAGCAAAACACCTTTGCTTTTTGTTGTGGTAGAGTTTGAGGTTGGGATTTAGCTTTGTAAAACATAAAGCAATGCTACCTATATAAGAGAAAATTAAATTTTGGTTTTCAGCCGCGAACAATTGGATCCAACACCAGCACAAAGCACATTGAAAGAAGGTACTAAATTTGTTCCCTTTGTTGGGCACGTACTTAGCTCCAAAAATAATTAAAGGAAAAGAAGATGACTAACAATCGCTATATTATTAATTTATTTCAGCTTGGAAACAGAAATGCCGCAGGGTTTATTGGATTCTGATTTTGGTTTGCTAAAATAGTCCACAATTAGCTTCCCTAGGTGCGTTCATGGCTGGCTCCATCGGTAGTCAAAACAAAGTAGATCAAATTGTCGTTCCATATATATCAATTGATATTATTATTATTATTAGCTAAGTTTCCTCCCACAAATTTGACCTAGACGACTCATTGTTTAGAAAGATTCACTTCCTGCAACGTCGAGCAGAGTGTATTTTCAATAATTTACTTCTATTTTGAAGAATAAATTTGATATATTTATTCATGTGCTCTAGAGAATGCATTATGAAGGTCCCGTATAAAGAAAGTCGAAAGAGTATATGTTTATATTACACTAAACTGTATCCTTAGTAACTTTTCGTATGTCTGACCAAAGTTCATATGTTATGTACCGTTTGAGTTCATAACAAAACATAGATTTTATTAGTAAAGTTGAGTTTTCCTTAGAATTTAACCCATAGAATAGTAAAACCCATATTAAATTACTAATATTAGAAAACATTATATTAGCGAACTTTTATATCATCACATGAAATAGATTACCACAGAAATCTTAAGGCTAATGATCCTCTATAAGATCTTATAAGCCCTATAAAATTGTTTGGACAACTTGTAAAAACCATTTTGAGATAAAGAAAATTGTTGATAAGGTTGGAATTTCACAAAACATGCCCCCTTGGTTGAAATTCAACATTAGTACAATGTCTGTTAGCTAGTGTCTTCATCTGCTGTTGGGTAGCCAATAAGCAGCCCTTCAACAAGCGTAATGCCTCATCTTTGTTCCTTAAGTCCCTATCCATTGCCTTCATTAGAGATGTACTTCGAATATAGAAAGCTATGGTCAGAGGTCATTGGCCATATATTATTTCAAATGGAGTAGTATTGGCACCTGCATGAAAAGAAGTATTATAGGCAAATTTTGCTCGCGAGAGGAACTTAACTCATTCTCCCCGAACAGTCCATCACATAACTGCATAGATACTGTTGAGTAGTACAATTCCACACTTCTGTCTACCCATCTAACCGAGGATGATAAATATTACTATAAGTCAAATGAGTCCCACTGAGGTGAAAAAGCTCTTTCCAAAATCAGCTTACAAAAAATGCATTTCGATAAAAAACAATAGTTTAGGGGAAAACCATGTAATTTCACAACCATGTGCAAAAATAAAGAAGCTACTTTAGTAGCAGTAAAATGAGTATCCAAAGTCTCAAGATGACAGTTTTTTGACAATCTATCCACCACAACCAAAATAACCATATATGCTTGAGACTTAGGTAGATAAGTGATAAAATCTATGGAAATATCCTCCCAAACTTTGTTAGGAATAGGTAATGGAGCTAAAAGTCCTGTAGGAGCTCGAGTTAAATACTTGAGTTGCTAGCACTCCACACAAGGGCAAACATATTCTTCAACTTGTGTATACCCTCCCAAAAAAAAAAAAAAAAAACATCAGTTGCAATCGGTCTTTAGGTTTTCAGCACACCAAAATGTCCATCACTAGGGGCACCATGAAATTCCTTAAGAATAGATGGGATAAGAGAAGACTGTGGGATAAGAAATAACC
>JBBMOL010003437.1:0-16082 GCA_037954665.1 Laguncularia racemosa | reverse complement strand
CATGTAGACTTGGTATTTCTTCAACTCTTCTTTGGCGAGTGGTTCTGGAAACACTTTACACCTCCTCTCATAGTGCTAAATCCAACCTTGCTCTTCCTAAAGCATGGGCTTGGGTTAAAGGAACTGTTGAGTAGGCACTTTTGCAACTTATCGACGTTAAGTCAGAATTTACATTTCGCACCTTATGTGAAATGGCTTGCTGGTTATGAAGACAAAATTAAATTATATCCTTGAGCTCAAAGGATGAGATAACTTTAGTAGATAGGCGTAAGGGCCTCTACAATTCTGAAGCAAGATTTATTTTATGGTGTACTCTAGGGAGTCTACCATCCCTCTTAGATAACAAAGACTCCTCTGAGTGCTATCTAGAGCAAAGGGTTGTACTATATTCTCCTCACAGGGTTGTACGCCAGCTTAGGTTTAACCAAGGGGTCCCACCGTGTGACTAATATTACTAACAACTTCGAGTTGTGTTGTTGGTCACTCTTGCCAAGTGATTGTAGAAATATTCATCTAGAAGTACGTCAGTTATACTTTTCTTCTACAAATTTCTCTCGGGTTACTTCTCTCGGCTGGTTAACATATTGGTTGAATTGCTTGCAAGACTTCCATGCGTACGCTTTTGCTTTAGTAGATGATACACTTCGTGTGCCTACTGTATACCATTGGGAGTTCTGCCCTAAATTACCGCCTAAGCCTAAGCTTAAGCCTATTGGTGATGCCTAAGAGACTATTGAACGAGTGAGTCAGCAATCAACATCTCCTACTGATGTGGGATTAAGGAGATCCTCTAAAAATAAACGCACATTTCTTCCATCGACAAAGGGTAGATAAGCCAAGTGTACCTTTAATCATGAGGTAGCATCTTTGTACATTTCTTGTCATTATGTATGTACATGATTCTTTTTTAACTAACCGCCTTTATCTATTTACATGTGCAGGTTGAATGGGCTCTAAGTTTGTGCTAGCACTTCTAGTGATTCAGCAACCATTTCAATTCGAGTTGACGATGATCAAGACTTAGTGAATTATGTGGAATCACCAGTTGAAGATAGCAAAAGTGATGATGTAGACATTGAAGAGTCGCATAACTCTGTTGGAATTAGAGCACTTGCTACTAGTATTGATGAGCCAATCATAGAGAAATTGAAGATAATGATAACACTGATGCTGGTGACCATGCCAATGCACTACTTTGCTCTGGCACATATGAAGATGAGTTGTATGTATCTCCTATGGATATCTTCCTCCCCTAGTCACTACGATGTCTCGTTGAGACAAAGAAGCAACTCCAAAGGCTTATGCTGCGATAGAGGAACTACATCCTTTCAAGGATTCACCATGCCGTCCCAGTTATTAGACTCATTGGAGGCCCTTTATGCCATGAATAGAGACTTTTAAGCTGAGTCTCTTGTGTTAGGGACTAAGCTAGCTTACACTATGGTGAAGACGTTGGGGAGACCGTGTTATTGTTGAACAGGCCTTAGAATTCCTTATCTTGGGCAAGTGATTAAATGCATTGAGGGGGGCAGTCTTCTAAGGTTCAAAATTAATAGCTTAGAGTTTGTTGCTGCTAAAGCCATAGGGTGTTGAGTTACTACACTGTCAAGAGGCAGTATGATGAACCGATGAGTAAAGTGCAAGAGTTACAAGAAGCAGTTAAAGTATTCAATCTTGAGATGAAGGCACTTTAGGAGACTCGGATCTTAAGTCCTCACTAGGCCTAGATTGTCTTTTGTAGTTCAGCATAACTATGCTTTTGTTTTTATTCTAAAGCATTATATTGATATCAATAAAGTTATTTATCTTTATTTTGTTTTTTATATGTGTGTGATCATGACTTACTCGCATGTACTTGCCATGAGTAATGCTAGTCACAATCACATATATATTATGAGTTATTATGTTGCGCATCAAAGCAAAGCTTTCACTTGCTAGCAACAATACATTAAATGGTTGAAACAATCAACTACGCTTAAGCAGCGATGGTGGTATTTATTGCGTAGTTTAACATACTAGCATTGATGTTTAAGAGAGTATTACCCAATAAATAACCATGTATTCTTTATTTCTGATATGTAGATATGTTTTTTGCAGGCTAAGTATTTCATTGCGCACTTGGGAACACATGCTCTAACTATATGACAGCAATGTAAGAGGTGATAGTTAATCATGTTTGTGTGCTAAGGAGATAACTGTCTAACTTACAACAACAAGATAAGTGAGTATTAAAGAGAAAAGCATTGAAAAGGCTCTAACAGTGTAAGTTATGCGTATGATTCATGATAATTTACAAATACATCATTCATTTCACATATGAAAATTTTTAATGTATTGAAAATTGATAGGTGCAAACTTTATCAGTTGTTGGGTTCAAAGCTTGTAGTAGCCACTGTCATAGACCTCATGAACGATGAAGGGGCCTTCCCACCTTGGTGTGAACTTTGGTGTTGGAATAACTCGCCACACATGCTCTGTTGTGCAAAGTACAACGTCACCTTTTGAAAGGAGTGTTTCTTGATCAAATGATCATAAGTCGTAATTAACCACTGTTGATAGTTGGCAAGGGTACACTTAGCAGTATCTCGTCTCTCTCTTAGAGCTTCGAGTTCAAGCAATACGTAAAGTATCTGATTTGAGTTCAGCATTAATGGCCAATCTTGCAGATGAGACCAAAACTTCTATGGGCATCATCGCCTTACATCATATACTAAAGAAAAAGGGTAGCTTGAGTGGGGTGTGTCGTTTAGATGTCTTGTATGTCTATAGTGCCAATGGCAGCTTGTCATATTCTTTGTGATTTTCATGCACCATACAATTAAGTACTTTTAAAAGAGTCTTATTCGTGCTTTTGCTTGGCCGTTTCCTTTTTAGGTAGTAAGGTGTGGACTTCACGTGATCAATACCATAAAAGGCCAATAGTTGTCGTACATGCGAGTTGACAAAGGGTGTACCATTGTCAGAGAGAATGCGCTTAGGATTCTAAAGTGGCAAATGACATATTCTTTCATCAAGCTGCTATGCTTGTCCTATAGCTTTCTTTAAAGGGATTGCCTCCACCCACTTGGTGAAGCATTCGGTAACCTACTAAGATCAATGCATCCCTTATATGGTGGATGTATTGGGCCGATCAAAGTCAAATGCCTACGTATGGAAAGGCTACGGGAGTAGTCAAGCTATGCAATGTAATAATGGGAGCATGGATGCATCTCTGTGTTGCTGGCATGCGATACACCTCCTGGAAAAGTTGATGCGTCATTTTCCATTGTCAGCACAGTAATACCCCAAGCTCAATAGGTGGTAATACAGCTTCCTTCCTCCTTGATGTCTCCACCATCTCTGGAGTGGGCTTTAGTTAGATATAGTCTTTGTCTCGGTGATGCAACACACTTAAGGGGTTGTCCCATGAATGATATTCTATATAGCTGATCTTCATGCATGATATACTCCTTGCCTTGTGTTTTACTATACGGGCATCAATGCCATTCGTAAGTAAGGTGCCAATTTGCAAATGGTCTATGTAAGGGTGTCTCCAATCATCGAAACTTGCCATAAAGTAGCATTCTCCTTAACCAGGAATCTCAGAGCACTTTAGCCAACTCATTTGTATTTGAGAAGCATCTTTAGCCATATTTGGCCAATAATACCTAGCACGTTGTAGGCGATGATACAAGGATGGGCCTTCCTCTCCACACCAGATTTTGTGATACTTATCCAACATCAAGCATGCTTCCTTTACACAAATACATTGCGATAGATGCCCTCTGGACCTTTGAAGTACAGAATTCCATTAATGAGGAGAAAAGTTTTTAAGGTTACTAGAGAAGTTGTACTAGGATGCACTAGTTGACCCTTGATGGAGTGCGCCAATCATTTGGCATTTCTTCTTTCCTCATCTAGCAAACTGCAAAGCTGTGCTTGAAACTGATTTTTTAATAACCTGAATTACTTAAACTATCTTCTTCAGCTTGGATAGGAACTTTGGATGCCAAAGTTGCAAGTGGTCCGATAACAATTGGCCGATCATTTGGTATGTTCATATCTCACTGAATTGAATTTGCTAACCAAAGATTGTACTACAACCCTATAAGGCGCTAGTGTTGGTTCTTTGAGAGTAATTCACCATTAGCCTGTTTGATAATCGGGTTTAAATTTCCACAAATGCACAAGTGAGATGCCCTAACACTTTGCGCCGAAATGAATCTAAGTAGTAGAGCCTCGTACTTAACCTCATTATTGGTACAATGGAAATCTAACTTAAATGCTTAGTAGTAATCTCTTGGCCTTCAAGGGTTATCAATACTACCCCACACCTTTCCCGGTACTAACAGATGAGCCATCAAACTGTAATTTCCATTCCTCACCTAATTCTGTCCTCATGAATCCTCATGAAACTCTTATCGGGATCGTATCTGTGGTGAGGGTCTCAGTGTTATAGGAAATGAGCCAGGAGACTTAATAGCTTAGGTTGCATATCCGTAATGTCAAATATATGATAGAGAAGTAACCATTTTGTGATCCGTCCAGATGGGTTGAGCCATGATAGCAAGTCTTTATCAGGTTGGAGTGAGTGACAAGATTGACTTATGTACCAAAAGTAATGACGCAACTTCTATGTAGTAAATATCAGTGCAAGACAATGCTTCTTACGGGATGATAATTAATTTCACTCTCTTAAAGGGATCGATTAGGTAATACAGGTCGCTCCCTTCTCTTGAGTTCTTGTGCAAATAAAGCTACAATGACTTAGTCAATGGATGTCAAGTAAAGAATCATTAGTAAACCCTTAACAGGCATTATCATGTCTATGGAGACATGAGTATATCATTTACCTTCTAAATGGCCTCATCTTATAATTTGCCCCCACTCGAACAGTGCTCCTTGCTTCATGAGCTACTATAGGGGGGTAAGAGATTCTCAGCTAGTGCTAAGACGAATCACTTGATATAAGAGACTTTCCCCATGAACATTTTTAATTTCTTCAAGTTAGTGGGTGAAGGCATAGATCGTATAGCTTGCACCTTTGTTGGATCAACATTGATCCCTTTTATGTGAACTACAAATCTAAGGAATTTGCTAGACACTACACCAAAGACACACTTTAGCGGTTTATACGCAGCTTATACAACCGGCATGCTTCAAAAACCTTATGTAGGTTGTATCACGTGATCTGGCGCCTGCTTTGACTTGATAACAATGTCATCCACATAGGCTTCCATGATGCCATGCATCATATCATGGAAAATGGCAGTCATTGCTCTTTTGTAAGTAGTTTTCTGCATTCTTAAGCCCAAAGGGCATGGCTATATAGTAGAAATTCCAACTAACGTCTGAAAGCAGTACACTCAGCGTCTCTAGTGGCCATTTTGATTTGATTATAGCCGCTAAAACTATCCATAAATGAGAATAACTCATGTCCAACTGTAACTATGTACTAACATATCAATATTTGGCAATGGGAAGTCATCTTTTGCGCAAGCCTTATTGAGATCTCGAAAATCTATATAGACTCGTATTTAGCCATTTTCTTCCTCACTAGCACAATATTAACCAACCACGATGGGTGCTCAATTGGCTTGATGAAGCCAGCTTTAAGCAACTTCTTAATCTCTTCTTTAATTTGGACTCAACTTTTGGGCGAAAAATTCATTGTCCTTGTTTTACTGGCTTAACCTTAGCTATGATGTTCAATCTATGTATCACTAAAGTGGGGTCCAGTCTGGCATTTCAGCGTAAGTCCATGTAAATATGTCTCAATACTTCCGTAGCAACTCTACTAGGTAGGACTATAAGCTCTTGCAAGAGATTCTTACTAATGAAGATAAGTCTCGGAGACTCCCTGGTTTCACTAGATCTAAACTCTTCAATTTCATCAACTTGTGGCTTGAGTTGATCCTACATCTCTAGGGAGCGGGTTGGGTTTCTTATATAAGTATGGGATCTAAAGAAGATGAACAAACTTCTTCGAGTCCATCTCCTTCAAATCCCATGGGCCGTCATAAATAGTAAACCTTCTGCCCATCTTCTCTAATGAAACTTTCTATCACTTCATTTCTTTATTGCCTCTTTGGCCCCCGCGAGAAGCCTCACTTCTCTTCTTTCTTATAAGGCTCTCTTGAGTTTCTTTCCAAGTGGGTAGTGGTGTGCCAAAGGATGTTGCAATAGCAATTTCTCCCTCTTCGGCATATTCATCAAAGAATGCAACTTTGTAAAAGGATGCTCGTTATGCTCAAATGGATGGTTCGTAGTGAGAATAAATATGTCATTTCCCTTATATAGCCCTTAATGCACTGATGTCATGTTGAGGGTATGAGATTGTGATCGTGCAACCCACTTTCTTCCAACCAGTGGGTGATAGGATACAGGCGCATCGATCACATGAAACCGTGTGGAGCTCTATATAGGGTCCACTTTAAAGCTTACATTAACATACCTTACTGTGTTTATAGATGTGTCAGTGAAACTATTGACGACAATAAGTTGTCTCACTAGGCGTTAGTTGTCTATTACTGCAACCTTTAGTGTAAACAATGACATTATGTTTATAGAAGAGCATTGTCTATGAATATTCTTCTTAATGGGATACCCATTTAGTATGCTTTTCACATAAAGAGGATGGTTATGATTGGGGTTCTTAACCCGTATCAATAAATAAAATTACATTCTCATGTGCCTTTGTTATTCTTTGTATTGGTTGCGCTAGACTACACTCTTCATAATGTCTCTGCAATTTAGGTAAGGGCAGTTGCTACTGCAAAACGTGCATTCTCATTAAACCCCAGTAGTTAAAAAAATTTCTAAAGTTAGCCATCTTCATTAGGGCAACTGCTTTATGCATACATGCGTCCTCATTATTCCCAGTCATAGCTTCTTGTATATTATGCACCTCAGATATGACAATCTCCTTCTTCAATACTAGGATTGTGACTGATGCACTTGCAGTACCCCATTGATTATTGTATATAAGAAGTAAATTATTACGAACATCAATTATTTTCTATGATAAGTTCTCCATTATGGACCCTATCATTGAAAATCTTCTTCAAAGTCCAACAATCTTTTGTGGGGTGACCTATGAATCTGTGACACTTGCAAAACTTAGAATCATTCTTCTTATTTTGTGTTGGTAAACAATCCACTCCCGGGAGCTTAAATATTCCCATCTCGTAACCTTTGTCCAAACAAAGCATGTTCCTTCCCATTGGGCATGGGAAAGGGAGGATTGATATAGATCATTAGGATATATCGTTCCTTGGCTTCTTATTGGGTCTCTACGGGGTCTAAATCTAAGCCGAGCTAGAAAATGTACTCGTTTTCAAAACCCTCCCATTTTCTCCCGTTGTCTTGCAATAGAATTATTCGTTCCCTTGCAATCTCAACTAGTACGAAAAGGAACTTAAATTTAAAGATTTTCTAAGTGGACTGCATACCAGTTGAACATCCCTTAGTGAAAATCTTCACTAATCCCTCTCATCACATACATCTTGAATGTTTCAGGTACGTTACCTGAAAGCATTCTATATAATCCATCAAGTCTTCCTTGGGAACTACCATGCTCTTCCCATGTCCGTGATCGTGACCCATTCCTGAGTAGGGGAAGATTTCTCCAAAAATAGTTTTACACATGACCCCCATGAATCAACTGACCTTGCAGGGAGGTTAAACATAACAAAGGGTGTATGCCTTTTCGGTCAGTGATTTGGAAAATTCTTTGAGTTTCAAGTCATCATCCAAACCCTATATACACCAAGGTCTCATAAAACTTAAATAAATGTTCTTTGGCACTCCCTTCTTACCATTGAACAGGATAAACTTAAGACTAACATAGTCTTAGGATAACGACATTTTCGACAATGTGCTGATGGTAAGGTAGTCTTAAATCTGGTACTCCCAAAAATCAACTTTGCTTGTATTTCTTTTAAGTATATGTCCAAGTCTTCCTTCATTAAAAAGGAAGTCCTTAAGGTAGATACCATGCAAGTAAGTGTGGGAGTAGGCTGACGGCTAAATCCACCGAAAACATTGAGAGGTGGAACATTTGGTTAAGTGGTTTGCTCCTGAAGAATGTTCTCCCCATCAATGGGAGGGTTAACAAGAGGAATGCAAGTGATGGAGTATATGAGCAAACACCTTGTTGTGTTAAAAATGTTGGTGTTTGGTGGAGCCACACCATGTCAAATAGTAGTAGTAGCAACCCAAACCTTGTGACGAGCAAAGAAAGTATGGTCACGAGTTGATTTAGAGCCCTTGTGTTCTCTTACTTAGTCTGCATCATTTGTGCAGGATCTATGGGAGCCTAAGCTGTGAATTGCCTTAACTAGTGTTTTGCGATAGTTGAGGCAGGGTTCTGCTCCATCAAGTCAGTGTTAGGATCTTATTCTTAATAGATATTATCAAATGGTCTTCTTTTCCCTAAGGGGTGCCATTGCCTCTTATGTCACTTAACTCTATTCCCGACGGAGTCGCCAAAAATGTAAATGAGGGATCCTGGTAGGAGTGGTCACGTACGTATCACGCGGGTAACCGCACTAAAACGTGAATTTAGAAAAAAGCATTTTAGGATGGAATGTGATAAGATGACTAGGGAAAGAGTGACAGGAAGGAGGAATAAGCAATCTCTAGCATCCAAATACCAAGTGATAGAAAAAGGAGCTAAGGAACCCTTTCAAGCATAAACCTCGCAATTCTTAAATAATGGAGATCTTTCTTTACCTAATCTCTTGTTTAATCTTTAAGAGCAAAGAACTCTTAGTTAAAAGCTATTTCTCAAATCCTAGAATTTGGGGGAAAAGGTTTCCTTAAAATGAGGGGGAATGACTGAGTATTTATAGACTCTTAGGCCTGAAAGACATCCATTAGATCACTTTAATGATCAATGGGTGAATAGAGTCTGCTCATTTAAGGTTTTCCTAATGAGCTTGCCATAAGCCCAAGACCAGTAGCCTTCCTCATAAGTACATGGGCCTGCTGAGAAAGGTTGGATGCAGATGGATCGGTCCAACAATCCCTATTCTAAGCCTACCAAACCAATTCTCCCTAAGCCATCCCCAATAATTTAAACCAGACTCTTTGGCTCTATTACCCAAACCCAATGAGTCAAGTCAAATAATCAATAGGCTTAGCCCAATATTTTACATAATATTTTTTGCCCTCTACAAATAGATACATCAAAAGATTCATAATAAGAAAATTTTTGATATTATTGTGGTAGCATTAATAAACAACATTGATAAAAATGATAATTTAAAAAAGTCGATTATGAATATAAATTGGGGAGCATATGGGGAATTTTGATAATTTTGGACTATTAATTTGTTTTGTTTTTATTTAATTTTTTATCTAGGGATTCATATTGCAATGTAATTTATATCAACACAAAACAACACACATGTATATATTTGTTTTATGTATTAGTGTTAATGATTTATAAGTAATTATTTGTACTATAACTTATATTATGACAAAATTTATATTGATTTTTTTATTAAAATATGTATTTTAAGTTTTCATGATTTTTTTAAATATATGTATAGTTTTTTTATTATTAATTTACATGAAAACATAAAATTTTATATTTCTACAATCCGATTCTATGTTCCATGTCTACATACCCTTTAACAATTTTAGATAAATATGAGTAAAAATCTTGCTTTTAAGTGTTTCAAATTTTTTGCTTTCATTTTTTTTATTACTTAACACAGCGACTCTATTATGTAAAAATGACAAAAATTATCCAACAGGGAAGTTGGAATGCTAGCATTTTCAGGTCAAAATTTAGTTAGTCGTAATAGCAATCTATTACGACCCTTTCCTTGTAGAATAGGAATTACAACATTTAGTTTGCTTTCACCAGTAAATAGAGTTTTCATGCAAATTGCAATGAGGTAAAATGCAAAATTGAAATTGGGTTTTTACAACCACCGAATCCCAATTACGAAGGTATTGTAGCAAAACTTTTCCCCAAATTAGCCTCTGCTCTTACACAATTTGGCCACGCATTGAAAAACGGAAAGAGATGGCGCGGGAAAGAGGAAAAGCATTCGTTTTTTTTATTCAATGGCATCTAGATCCTTCCCAAAGCAACCGCATCTCGTGTCCATGCCATCTCCACTTGCCACTATTGCATCGATGCCAAGCGTTGTCGTCTGAACCTTTTACCTCGTTGGATTTGGGCTATGGAAGAGCGAATTTGTAGTTTGGGTTGTGTTCGCATGTGGAGAAAAATAACTACAGTTGGATTCGTGTAGTGTTGGATCGAAGTGCCATGTTTTATCATCGTCGGTGTGAATGAAACGCTGGGTTTTCCCCTTCTGCATTGTCATTCTGTGCACGTGTTAATGAACTACAGGTTTCCTTTTTTCTTCTTTTTTTTTTTGGGGATATTAATTTTAAGGGGCATTTTCATCTTTTCATTCCCTAAGCAAGACCCATTCAATTTTTTAATCTATCAAACTAAACACAATAATATTAATTCAATGACAGTAAGTGAACATGGTAATGCAAATTTACAACTCTATTCTATTTAATAGCAATTCTAATTTTATTATATTTCTTATTCCATTCATTAAAGTAAACGAGCAACTAATTTTATGGTTTTCTTTTGTTATCTAATAACAGTGATGTTTACACTTCTAAAAAAATAATTATCTTGACACTCTTCGTTGTGTTAACTATGCTTACAAAGACTTGGCATTAGCATCTACGAGGAAAGACCTTTGGCAAACTATATATACAATATATATATATATATATATATATTAGGGTTAGGACAAATGTTTTGTAGAAAGAGAATTTTCACCTATGATGGAAAGCTTGCTCTTTCTTCAACAATGATAGACGCAAAGCGCAAGAGACAAATCTAAGTGACATTTGTTTTATTAGATTTCTCCAAACACAAGTAAAATTTCACACTATTTTGGATTAGAACAAATGGATAAAAATTGAAGGAAATTAAATAAAAATAAGTAAAAACTAGGGTGTTCGGGGAAATTTTTTAATAGGGGGAATAGAATGTAATGGATAGAAAAGAGTGAAAACCTTTCTAATCTTGACCCATTTTGTTTTTTTTTTAAATTTTTAAAAAAAAAATAAAGTAAATGAGTAAAATAATGGAAATTTATAAAAACTTCCCTAAAAAGCAAGGGTTTAAAAAAGTAAAAAAAAAAAAAAATTATTTTAGTCAACTAAATACTTCAATTCTCTCCATTTCTTTTGTTACTCAACTAAATAATATAAAAAAATATTTATCTCCATTTCTTTCTATCTTTATTTTATCAGTCTAAACAATAAATAAAACCAATACTTTTTTTCTTTTTATTTTCTTTCTTTTCATTTCCATTGATTTTCAATCCATTTACACTCTTCAGCAAATTACCAAACATGTGTCAATGTAAAAAATAAAACCACAAATATCCAAAATAAAAAGTGTAAAAAACAAGTGCCGCCCAAAGTATAATTTTCCCTTCCTTTAATCTGCAAATTGATTGAGCAACTATAGAGATTTTTAATAGTTATTTAAAAATCAAAAGCAATAATACATAGTTATTTCATTCTACCGAATAAATTAACCAAGCACATTGTAAATAGATTTGACCAAGCATAAAACCATATGCTTCATTGTGCATTACAGGTCACGTGTATGCATAATTGTGGTAAGTATGAAAAAATTTTTTGGGAACATAATGTAGTAATAAAATAGTTTTTTACAAAAATTTGGCTTTAAGGGGAATTCGGGGGAATTTATAGTGTTGTCACTATGATAACTTATTTAATGTAAAGTCTAATTAATTATAATAAAAAAAAAGGCCTAATAGTAGTAAAAGGATATTTTGATAGCTTTCATGAAGCCAATTGACGACCTTCAAAAAACCTATTAGTAGCTTTGTAACAGTAACATTCCCAACTAATAGAAAAAATAGGTCTATTTAAATAAAACAAGTTGTCGTCAATGGCCACATGGTGCCATCACTTTTGATAATCGTCTAAGAATTCAATTCCGCTTTTAAGGGGGTATAATTGCAATTCTATTTTACCATTATTGATGATAATTACTTAAATAACATTTTTAACCTCATTAGTATAAAATTTATTACATTCATTAAATTAAGAGACATTTTTTTTCTTATAAATACCATAATATATCATTTTCCCTCCAATTTCATTCTATGAATTTATTCTAAATATAGAAATTGACTTGACATTCCACTACTAATTTCATTTTATTCAATTCCAGTTTATTTCGCTCCAGATCATTTTTACATAGGGTTCTGGTTGGATTCTAAGAAAGGTTTAATACCTACTAAGAAAGGTGATAGAATTAGCTTTTCATCAAACTCTTTCCAATGATCATTGGAAGGAATTGGAAGACCAATGCCCAAAAGGGAAGAGCAAAATGCATGGAGTAGGCTTTAAACAGACTTGTTTTAAAATCATCTAAAACCAAGCATTGCAGTTGAGTAATCCAAGAGATGAAAGATTCATTTTCCATTTATCGCATCTTCAATGATAATAATGAAGATTTAAAGTTAGAGCAACACTAGCAAATGGAAACTTTTTAGCTTGAAGGATTTTCATTGCTTAGAAAATGTTAAAGGTCCCTAGGAGTCGAAGAAGGCCGCCGACTTAGGATTTAGGCCACCAGCTTTGGGATCGGCTTTAAAAGCCAGCCTTTATTTTTCATCTTTTTATTTCCTTTGTCATTTGTTCCTTTATTTGTAGAGACTAAAAATAGTCTTTGAGGGTTCGAAATTGGACACGATTCATATGAAATTATAAAATCTTCCTTGTTCTTTATCAAGAACTTAATTGATCTTATCAAGGTAACTTGTGGCGATCAAGATCCCGTTATAGCTTTGGTTCTAATTCGAGATTACAAATTTAAAGGTCAAGTTTTTTTTCTTGTTTTCAAGACGATCCTAGGGTTTCTTTTCCATTTGATCGGGTTCCAGTACGTCTCATCTTAGGGTCCGCGTGATTGGTATCAAAGCTTTAACTTTTGAAAAATCAGGTTTTTATCTAATCCTTTGATTATTCATTGTTGTCTTTCATTCCTTTAGTCCTTTGAGTTTTTTATTGTTGTTATTGTTCTTGTTCATAAAAAACTTCATCTTGTTCGTGTTCTTCATTGATTTGATACATTGTTGTTAGTCTACAATTTTAATTGCGTTTAAAGAGGTAAAAAAAAAAGAGAGAGAAGAGAAAGAAGAAGAAGAAAAGAAATTCGTATAAAAAAAGGGGGGCTTGATATAAAAATTCCCTATTTTAATTACTAGACAGAGGTTTTTCCCTTATTCTGGTATTACTTGTTGTTACTTACTTCGTCGTTACTTGCTGTCAATAGGGTCATCGAATAAAGTTCTTATTTAAAAAACTTATAGGGAGAATTTTATTAAATAAAAAAAAATTATTAATTGAGTGAAACACGAGTTTTTCGAAATCCATATTTTTTAGGTAAACACGTAAAGGGGTGTTTTTAGAGGAAACGTCTCTTTTACTAATAAACTTTTAAAAGGTTGTGAAAACAAGTAATGGAGGAGATAAATTTTACTCTAATATGAGGTTGTTTATGAAGGCTATACAAGATCAATTTAAACTTATAAATAGAAAGTTAGATGATCTTGAATCCTTTCTAAGCCTAAATCTTCCGAAGGAATATGGATGAAGAGGGGGAAGATGAAGAGGTTTGATGTTGAGTGACTAGTTTTTAAAGGGGGTAAAAGAGCTATTTAGAAGCAAATAGTAATTTATGAAGCATTAAGATGAAAATCCCTACTTATCAAGGGAAGAATGATCTTGAATCGTATTTGGAGTGGGAGAGAAGGATAGAAAATGTTTTTGATTGTCATACTTACTCTAAGGAGAAAAAGGTTAAATTTGAGCAGCAGTTAAGTTCACTGATTATGCTAGCATTTGGTGAGACTAGCTTGGGTTAGTAGGTGAAGGGAAATGGTGAGAGACCTATTCAATCATGGGAAGAGTGAGGACTTATTCAGTCATGAAAAAGAGATGAAGGTAGTATGAGAAAAAGGTTTTAAAACCTAATCATTACTATAAGGACTTGAAATAAGAAGTTGTAGTGGTTGACTCAAGGTTCCATAAGTGTTGAGGGTTATTAAAAAGGAGATGGAGGTAGCCATGATTCGAGCTAATATAGAAGAAGATCGTGAGGCAACAATGGCTAGATTGTTAATGGGGTTTAAAAGAGAGAGAGCTGATGTTGTGGAGTTGTATCATTATGTGGAGATAGAGGAATTATTACATAAGGCTATCAAGGTAGAGAGGGAATTAAAGTCTAAAGGAACTTTAGATATGGCTCCATTATTGCTCTTCAAGGAAGTCAAACTGGAAGAATAGCAAGGATGCCTATAAGCAAAAGGAAAATGCAAAGCTAAGGTATGAGCTTTTATTATAATGGTAAAACCGAACTTAAAATCCTCTTCTAAATCACGTGATATTAAGTGTTTTTAGGGATCAAGTATTGGATTACATTGCATCTTAGTGTCCAAATAAGGAGTTATGGTTGTTTTGGATAATGGTTTATGTAGAGGTGTCAGTTTACTGAGGAAGAGATGCCACCAATGGAAGAATGTAGTGATGTTGATATAGAGGGTCCTATGAAAGGAGAGATGTTGGTCATAAGCATGCTCTAAACATACAACCTAAGGGAAGATGTTGATGAAGAACAATGTGAGACATCTTTCATACTAAGTGCCATGTGAGTGGTAAGGATGTAGCATGATTATTGATAGTAGGTAGTTGCACCAATGTTACAAGTTTTTAATGGTTAAGAAATTGAAATCTACCTAAATTAAAGCATCCTAGACCATAAAAGCTACAATGGTTGAATAAATGGGGTGAAGTTAAAGTGACAAAGCAGGTTTTTAGTTGCATTTTCCTTTGGCAACTACAAGGATGAGGTCCTTTATGTGTTGGCACCAATGCATGCAGGACGATTCTCTTAGCATGTCCATGGCATTTAATAGAAAGGTCACTCATGATGGGTTTATAAGAATGTATACAAATTTATGATGAATAACCGATCATTATGCTAACACCTCTCAAACCTTTGGAGGCATATGAGGATAAGTTAGGATATTTAAAGAGTGAAATTTGAGAGAAAACAAAGTGAGTACACAAGAAAAAAAAAAGAGTGATAAAAAGAGCTTGTATACAAAGAGTGGGAAAAGCAGTTAAGAGAGTAGTAAGAAAGTGAGTGCTTTTGCTACAAAAGGAGATATTAAAAGAAATATGTTGGCGAGGCAATAATTATTTATACTTTTGTAAAAAGGATGTCCCCTTTTTTTAACTAACAATTTAATTCCTCTTTGCCTAGTGTGGTTGTTCTTTGCTACAAGAATTTGAATATTTATTTCCCAAGGACATTCTAAGTGGATTATCTCCTCTAAGAGGGATTGAACACGGATCGACTTCATTCCAAGGTCATCAATCCCTAATAGACCGTTATAGAGCCAATCCGAAAGAGATAAAAGAGATTCAAGGTAGGTGGATAAACTAGAGCAAAAGGGGTTCGTGAGAGAAAGTCTTAACCCATGTTCAAATTCCTGTGCTTTTGGTTTCCAAAAAGATTGGGAAAAAGACATAGTGTGTTGATTATCAAGCCATCAACAAGATCACCATAAAGTATAGATATCCTATCCCAGGGTTAAATGATATGCTTGATGAGTTATATTTTCATGTTTGTTTTCTAAAATTGATTTAAAAAAGTAGTTATCATCAAATTCGCATAAAGGAATGTGATGACTAGAAAACTGCTTTTAAGACAAAATATAGGTTATATGAATGGTTAGCCATGCCATTTGGCTTAACTAATGCACCTAGCACCTTTATGATCTAATGAATCATGCTTTGCATTTTTTTTATTGGAAAATTTGTTGTAGTCTACTTTGATGATATCTTTAATGTACAACAAAAATTTAGATGAGTGTTTAAACACTTGCATGTTGTTTTTTAGTGTTTTGAGGAAAAATAAATTATATTTAAATTTTCAAATGTGCAAATTTTGTATGCAAACCATTATTTTTCTTGAAATTGTTTAACTCACAGGAATAAAAGTGCATAAAAAA
>JBBMOL010003436.1:0-16095 GCA_037954665.1 Laguncularia racemosa | reverse complement strand
TTTTTTTTTTTTTAAATTTTCATGTTTTTTTATTTTTTTTTGGTTTTTTGTCGAAAATTTTTTCCTAATTTTATTACTATTATTTTGAAAATCTAAAAATTTTATTATTATTTCCTAATTTTTTTATTATTTTTCTACATTTTATTATTTTATTATTTTTACATTATTAAATCCTAAAAAACCTAATTTCTAATTTTCCTATTTATTGAAATAAAACATAAACAAATAAATAAATAGCTAACTAAATAAATAACAAATAATAAATAAATCAATTCGGAATAAATAAATAAAAAAAATCAAAAATCCGACTTACTTAGGATCCGGGTTGGTGCACGGGTCGGGTTGGTCAGATCGAATCGGGTCGAATCAGATCGGTCGGACACGGCGGCGGGGGTTGCTCGTTCGCGGCTTTCCCGGGTGGCCTTTTGCAGCGGGTGAGGTGTCGAATCCTAGCTTCTCGAGGTGCTGAATCTAATGGTGACGGTGGTTCACTCCCAGATTGCTTCCTGTGGTGGTTCAACTCTGATCGGTGGTCACGATTTTGGGTCTCCTCCGATGCTCTCAATTTGCACTCTTTCCTCACTTTCTCTCCATTCTGATTCGTGTTTTGGCTTCCTCACCTCCTCCTCTATTTATAGGCACTTGAAACTGAGCTGAATAAGCTCGGATTTCCTCCGATTGAAGCTGATCGGATTTTCGGTTACAAAACCAACTCCGATTTGTGTCAATCCATCGATTTGTTGCGATTTGATGCGATTAGATAATGTTTATCTTATTTCTGTTGAAGATCTGTTGGATTTGTCCAAAAAAAATCGAATCGAAACGGTGAAATACAGATTTTTCCTTCGCCGGTGATCTCGGGCTTGAGGTAGGAGATGATCACGCGTTCGGCGCGTGCGCTTCCTCCAGCCAATCAAATGCTGCCACGTGTCCTGGGTAAATGAAAAATTCGCAAAACGCGGAAATTGCTTCCCCCGCGTTTCAAACCCTAACGGCCCCCTTGTGCGCGCCTTAGCCCATGGTCCGGACCAGCTGAGCTAGCCCACTTTCTTGATTTTTCTAATTTTACAAATTGCATATATGCTATGCGATTTTTTTATTTTTTTGTATTTTTTGAAAATTCCAAATTTTGTAAAATTGTTTATTATTTATTATTGCTATTTCTGAAATCATTTTCAAAATTGATGTGTTTTCCTATTTATTTTTTTTTTTTGAATATTTTTGTTATTTATGGTAATTTAGAGAAAAATTAGAAAAATTGGAAAAATTGGAAATTATTGAAAATTGATTATTTTTTAGAATTATTGATTTTTGGGGGAAAAAAGGGGTTTTACGTTTGCCCTTTTGTATAAATTTTTGTGGTAAAGTTTGAAAACTTGCTACAAAGAAAAACAAAAAAAACCCCTTTTTTTTGCCTTTTGATAGGTTTTGGTAGAAAATCCCCCCAAGACTTTAACCCCACAATTGAAAATGGTCCTAAAAATTTTTGGGTATTGTTCCTTCCAAAAAGTGTTTTATGGCTGACTAATTGGGATAGGACACATCTCAAGCATTTGTAAAATGTTGAGAAATGTTTGATAGGAAGCGTCTTATAGACTTGCAACCTTGGAAAAAAACTTTATCAGGAAGCGCCCTTTGAGCTGGTCCCTGTAAAAAAAGCGTTTGTTAGATAGCAACTGTTTGGAAGAATTTTTCCCGAAAGTGCCCATGAGCGGAAAATGGGGGTTTGGAAAGTGCCCCTCTTGGGTGAAAACCCTTAAATTGATGCCTCAAAATGCCCTTAGGGGCTAACCTGGGGTAGATTTTTGGGAAAAGTGCCCCCTATGGGTAACCTGAAAAAAAGATTTTAGGAAGTGCTCCCTTGGGTGAAAACCCTGGAATTAAATTTGCCTCAAAAGTCCCCCCTATGGCTGACCTGGGACAAAGTTTTGGGAAAAAGTGCCCCTAGGGGTGAAAACCCTAGAATTAAATTTTGTCTCAAAAAGTCCCCCCTATGGGTGCCATGGAAAGGTTTTGGGAAATGTGTCCCCTTGGGTGTTAACCTGGAATTAATTTGCCTCAAAAAGTGCCCCTAGGGCTAACCATGAGGACAAATTTTTAGGAAGTCCCCCCTAGGGGTTGCTAACTGGAATTGAATTTGTCTAAAAAAGTCCCCCCTAAGGTTGACCATGAGACAAGGTTTTGGGAAAAGTGTCCCCATGGGCTGTAACCTGGAATTGAATTTCCTAAAAAAGTCCCCCCTTGGGCAAACCCTTTTAAAAACAAGTTTTAGGAAATGCCCCTATAGGTGACTACCTTGAATTGAATTTTGTCTCAAAAAGTCCCCCCTATGGGTGACCAAGAACAAGGTTTTGGAAAGGCCCCCCTATGGGCTGATAACCTTAAATTGAATTTCCCTCAAAAAGTGCCCCCTATAAGAAACCCTGGGGACAATTTTTGGGAAAAGTGCCCCCTATGGGGGGATACCTATGATGAAAATGTGGCTAAAAGGTGCCCCTTGTGGGCTAACTTGAGAGATCAGGGAAGTGCCCCTTTTTGGGCTGATCCCCTTTTAAAGGGAATGTTTGAAAAGTGCCCCACTATGGGCTGACCATCTTTGCTTTTGAATTCCCTTTATACTGATTGAACTAAATGATGTGATGATACAATGATAGTTTTTTATTTTAATATGTTTTCCCGTTTTTTGGGAAACAAAACAACCGAACCCTTAGGCTGATTGCTTTGTTTCATTTCTTCTTATCTTGACACGGGGTTAAAAAAATTTTGATGTGTTTCCCTTTTTTATGGAAAGGTTTTCTTTTGAGGGTAATGTTATCCTACTACGTCAGTTCTTTTGTAACAATAGTAGGATTTATCCAAATATATTAAGATTCATTATCATTTAGGTTTATCTTTCTTTGGTAAAAGGGTGGGTAATGTGTTTGGAAATATTTATTGTGATGAGAATGTTATTGATCATTGGGATTTAACTTTGCTTGTAAAAGAAAAAATTTGATTTAAACGAAATTTTATCGAAATTGGCTTCAAAAACATTGGCAAAATTTAAATTTCCCTTCCCTAAGGATGTTTTTTTACAGCACTGAGTTAAGGGGGGTCTTAAATTTTGACCTCCTTTGAGTTAATATAAAAGCCCCCCGACAAAACCTTTTTCACCCAAAAGGGCCCTTTATAGTTTGGGGTAAATTTTTCCTGGAGTTTGGGCGTTCGGGAGAACCTTCCTTTTACCAGATCCCCTCCTTGGTTCGAGTCTCTTTTCTTAAAAATGCTTGGGCCATTCTTTGTTGATAACACTGGCCTGAAAAGTGCGGTAGTCTTCTTTCATCAATCAGATTAAAATGATAAACCCTTTCTTTACTCAATCTGATTCGGAAAAAGGGTTTTCTACAGGATTTGAATGATGGAAACTCAACTTAAACTGGTTAGCATTGTTTTGTCCTATCCCAAAGAGAAAGGGGGTGGCCCCTGTAGTGTTCTTTTTGAGTCTATAAGCCTGAGAGCAAAGGGGGTAACTTTCATGCTAATTTTGTAAGTTGTTGTCTTTTCTCGATGATTTTTAATATTTTTTTGTGCTTCTACTCCCCTGTTTTTTGAGGTCGGAGGGAGTTGAATTTCTGTGGTTTATGTGAAATTGTTGCTAAATTTTCATTGTTTATTGTTGAATTGGTACGTTGTCGGTGGATAGACCAGGAACCCCTAGGGCTTTATGCCCCTTTTTAAGAAGGGGATATTCCCCCTTTTGTACTTTTGTTTTGATGAAGTTCTCCCATTTAGTGAAGAAATCGATCGTTTGGTAAAATTTTGGGCCCGTTGGTTTTTGTTGGATGATGGGCCAATTATGTAAATTTCCCCCATGGAAATGGCCATGGGCTGTTCAAATTAGTCGTTAGCGGAGCATTAATCCGATTTGCTTTGACTGAACAATGACAGTGCTTAACATATTTTATGAAATCTGTTCCCAAGGGTTTAAACCAATAATTTCTAACCTCATGATTTTTGGGCCCAACATGTAGCCTTTCTTTGAGGTTTTTTTCCTTTATGTTTTTTTCATCGTCGCCTTTCATCTTTGTCCACAATCTCACAGGGTGGTATGATGATCTTTTTAAAAGTAGGGACCCATTTAAATGGAAATGGCTTGCTAACCTTTTGAGTGTTTTTTGGGTCATTTTGTAGTCATTTCGGGGTTTTTTACCTTCTTGGGAAAGGTTTGTTTTTTCGTGATACCGGGCTTGTCATCTTGTTTTTTAAATTTGGAAAAAACAATAGTGGGCCGTTTCGGTTTTTTTCCGGGTTGAAACTTTGGTCCCCCATTTTGGATCATAGATGCTAGTTGGTGTGCATTTGAATGATTTGGTTTCAGGATGTATGTCAAAATGATTGCTTGAATTCTTCAATTAGCTCTGTCAAGTGTTGTGATCGGTACCAGTTTGGGGTCTTTAGTTTATTTTCCCCCTCTTGTTATAGTATGATGAGCATGAATCCCGTATATTTTAATTCGCGGATTCCCATTTGGCAGGCCATTTTGAGGCAAGGATACATGCTTCATTCTGTGTATTTTGGTATAGGGAAATGTAAGTCTCGTCGCTGCGGGAATTGGTGTCGCCCGAGGATTTCAATACTGCCCCAACCCCACAACCAAATACATTGGGCTCCATCGAAAAACTTTTCCATTTAGCATTCTGCTCTATCCAAAAGTTTTTCTACTGGAAATTTCTTATTGTCATATTTCTCACCCGGAAAACTGGGCCTGTGTTTTGGGGAAATTTTGTCTTGACAGGGTTTTGCCAATTGGTCGGTAAGGCTTGCCCTTTCATTGAGTTTGTTTATGTATGTGATGTCGAAATCAATAGGGCATTTGCCATTAGAGATTTTCCCTATCAAGGGGTTTCTTTGCCAGTTTTAAAAGGGTCATGTTTGTAATAGCTCAATAGGGTAGAAAAGGGTTACTGTCTTACCCGGTGCATAACCCAATTAAGCAAACATGTCTTTCCACCCCCGGTACCTCTTTTCCCCCGTCTGTAAAATTTTTGTCAGATAATTATGGTACGTCTCCCCCCTCGTCATCTTTTGCCTAGACACATCCCTGGATTAGGGGTTTGGGGTTGGGAAACAAGGGTTTTTCCCTTTTTTTGGGATTTCAAGACTGGAGGTTTTATAAGATATTTTTTTATTGTCTGAATGCTTTTTTCGCATTCGTCGTAAAATTTATTGCGGGTTTTCTTAAACAGCGGAATAGTGGGGGCATTTGTCGGTGGATGTGAGAAAAATCGGCTATGTAATTTAAATTCCCCAGTAAGCTTTTCCCTTTTTAAACGGAGCGTGGGGAAGGTAACTCTTTAGACTTTACCTTGTGGGGTCGTTCTAATGCCCCTGGTTATGACAAACCCTAACAATTTCCCGTTGTGCCCCGAAAGTACTTTTTTCTGGGTTTAACTTAGCTGGAACTTTCTCATTTGTTTAAAAATTTTCTCAGGATATCTATATGGTTTTTTCCCTTCTTTGGATTTGGCTATCATGTCGCGAATTACTTAAACCCTTTCAGATGCATATGTGTGAAGTATGCGCCCATGGTTCTGATCGTTGCCCGGTTTTTTTAAAACCCGAAGGGCTGATTTTAAAAAAAATTTCCCCCGTTGTGTGAAGGTCGTTTTGGTTTTATCTTCCTCGCCATTTTTATTTGATTATATCCTGAAAAACGCCCTGAAGGGAAAAGAGATGGTTTCCCGCAGTATTATCTACAAAAACATAAAATATGGGTGGGGGAAGTTGCCCTTTGGATGGCTTGGTTAACCCCCAAAAAAGTTGCTTTGGTATTTTTCCGTTTTTTTTCATGGGGGACTATATTTGTCCCATTTGGATAATTGGACACTTCGATAAACCTACTTTAGTAGTTTCTTAACTTCTTTTTTAATTTTTAGTAAGATTTTGGGTTTTTAAATTTTCTCAGTTTTTGTTTTTTGGTTTTGACATTTCCCGGGGGGAAGCCTATAAAAATCTATTGATGGTCTGCCCTGGCATGTCCCCATATGACAAGCAACCATCTGCATATTCCGTTAATAGTGATTATCTCACATTTTTGCTCGGCACTCAAATGGTTCGATTTTTAGGTTTTTGGGGTTTTTCCTGTTCCTTGATTTACTGTCCCCACAGGTGTCGATGAGATTCGCTTTTGTTCTTTTTTAGCCAATTTCTTGATTTTTTCGGGTCTAAGTTCCCCTTCAAAAACAAAACCCAGCAAGTTGGAAAAACGATTTAAACTTTTTATTTTCAAACTGCGCAAATATCCGTTGTTCGTGGTAGGGATCTGAGTAAAAAAAAAAATTCAATTTAAGAAGGAAAAAAAACTGAAGGGAATTCGATAATATCTTATAAAATTTTTTTAATAATTTTTCTTATTTGAAAACCTAGCGTTTCTGTTTGGAAAAATTTAAAACCAATTGTTTGAGCTGGTGTTGGGTTGGTGTGCGGGGGTTGTTTCCCCCTTGCGTGTCTTTCATTTTAAAAGCTCTTAAGAGTTCCCTTTTTAAAAAGTTGTTGGAGGGTGGGTGCACATTGGTGTCACGCCCCCCTTCATTCTGCCTTTCCCCTCTTCTTGTGTTTTTTGCGGCGTAGTTTGTACCCTTCCAAACCCCCCGGGCCCCCTTTTCGAGGCCTTTGCGGTCACCATGTTATTTTTTGAAAATCGTAGACCCAGGTTTTTCGAACCTTCTTCCCAATTTAAAAGGTATGGGTTTTTGTATATGGCGTAACCCTGCTCGCCAGCAGTGTTTCTCCCGTTTGCGAGAATTGACCTTTTAGTGGAGATTTAAAAGGTGGCCCCGCAGCATGTTCAAGGGTCGCCCCAGAAGAAAGTTAAAAACCTTGGGAGTGAGGCCCTGAAGGAGATGGGTTACTTGTGGACCGTTTTCCCATGGTGGTTCACCCCCCCACTTTGTCTCTCTTTGACCGTAAAAGGTTGACCATTTGTGCTGGTTTTTGTTGCTTGGATCGCCCCCCAATAGTCGAGTGTTGCCAAGGGGGAAACGTTGGGGAGATCGTTGTCGATAAGTACCCGGGAAAATGGTGTATGCACCGGCCCATTGAACGGGGTTTGGTACGTTGTCCCCCTTTCTCCTAGCTTTTCCCGGGAGAAGGATATTGGTCCATTGGAAGATGGAGTCCCCCACGTGACCTATTTGTTGGTAGCGACCCCCTCTAGGTTGAATCTGTTTTAACACTCTAAGGGTTTCCCCTGTGAGGCTCGGATGTTGTGAAAAGGCATGAGGATATTGCGCGGGAAAACCTTATTTAATTTTCCTGATCTTGTATTCGGGGCCTTAAACCATCTTCGTAAATGCGGCAAGCCCCTTTCTTTCCCCCGTTTTTCAATATTGGGTTCTTCAGTGGGCTTTTATATTTTGGTCGTATAATCCCCCAGAGGGGTGATGCCTCCCATTTAGGGGTCGCTCTTGTTCGAGGGCCCAATAGTCTAAGGGTGCGCCTTGTAATTCTTGCTGGTTTGGGACTTGAACAATATCTTTTCTTGGGTTTATACTTCTTTTGTTGTCCCCATAGCCTGTATAACCCTGGGCTTTAGAGAGTTGTCTTTTTAACAGTTTCCTTTTCCTTTGCGGGTTGTCTTCTTCTTAAACCCCGGCCCCCACCCCAAAAGGGGCCCCTTGCTCAGTCGAGGTATAAAAAATAGTTCATTTAATTGAAATTCCCGTGTGACCCCCAAAGTGGACCGTTGGGTCTCCGAAAACCCCTTTCTTTTAAGGGCCCCCTTTTGGGTTTTTTCCCTCTGGCTTGGGGGGATTGTTCTTCTGTTTGCTCTTTTTAATTCTATTTTGGGGCTTTTTTGGGGAGCTACCCTCTACTGATTTTTGATGGGGGGGCCTGTGATTGGGGGGGTTGGTGTTGACATTGGGTGCTGGGGCTTTCACGAAATCCTTTTGTATTTTCCCACATCTTTAAAGTCTTGGTTTTGTCCGGAGCCTCCAGACCTATAGTGGAATGCCCTCTGACCATGTGGTAGTCACACTTGAGATTTGAGTCAAGTTCTTGGGCTTGTACCGGTCTTTGGGAATCTCGAAACAATAAAGGGTGTCTCCCCTCAACCGAGCAAAGACTGACTGGGGGTACGGGATTGGAGTAAACTTTTTGGGCCCAAATTGGCCGGGTTTTGACCCGTAGAGGGTTGTTAGACTGGGGTATCATGGTCGGGAATGTCAAGGGTTTCCCGGTTTTTTGTTTACCGGAATTTGCCGTGTGATGTGGGCCTTAGCTCTGTTTCCTCCAAAGGGCCTTTGTGTTGGTGTGACCTGGGGCTCCATTGTTTGGAGTCCCGGTGTGGGGTTTCTGACCCTACATCCCGCACTTCCCTTCCCAAAAATGGATGGGTTTGGGCCCTAAAAGTGCGAAAAGTGGGTCTTGCCCAAAATATTGAAAAATATGGTGTAAATTCCTTCTAGATATCGGGGTTTGCTACCCTGGGGCTAGGTCTCCAGCGGAGCATACCCCTTGAACGGCTAGCTGTCTTTTCGGAGACTCCCAGGTCGATTACGATGGGGGATTCAAATTGAATTATATTGTTTTAAAACGCCCGGGTGCTTCTCCAGTGTTGAAATGTTGAGCCAGGTGGGCATACCAGACCCGGCAGGGTTGTGAGGCTGTCCTGGGTGTTGGAGATAAACTGGTGTATTGGATCTTTTCATTTTCGGCATTACTGGTATGCTTTTGGGGCGCGGTCCCTTTTTTTGAAAACTGAGGTCTTGAACTTTAAAGGGGATGCCCCTTTCCTGTATGCTGGAGGTTAGTGATTCCCGGGCCGTTCAAAACCCTCAGGGCCTTTTAAAAGTTTTTTCTTGTATGGAGTGCTGGAAGAGTCGGTTCTCCATTCCTTTGCCTTTTTCCATTTGCCTTTCGGTCGTCGAGGGTTGGGTCGGGTTGACCCTTTTGTGTATTCAAAAGCGGGTTAAAGGGGGGAAATTTTTTCTCCTCTATTCCGGAGGCTGGGCCCCCCCTGCTTTTCCCTTTTTGGCCCTGATATTTTTCCTGGGTTGGCTGAGTGTTGCGTAGGAAGCGATCTTTCAGTTAAGAGGTGGACCGGGCGCCAGTTGTTGGGACGTTAGCTCTAGAGCACGATCCTAGAGTCCCAGCAGCTTCAGCATTGGTGTTGTTGGGTTGTCCTTGTTGGCCATCTTTGCTCTTGAAGCGTGGAACTGGGTTCTAGGAGGGGTTTGGTTGCTTGGAAGCTATTTTGATACTTGGTTTGCATTTTTTTTTTTATTTTATTTAATGAAAAGCAAGAATATATGCTGTGTCACGCGGATGCTAAAGTAAAAGGGTTGACAACTGATTGACAAAGTAATATTTAAAAATTCACTTTTATTAAATTAAAAAATTTTGGTTCAAAGATCAAATAAAATATTTAAAATAATGTCTACGTCCTGTTCTTTTGTCTTCTGTTTGGGGCTCAGATTCCCATGATGACATTCCAATTCCTTAAAATTTTTGCTTTGGGATTTCTCCAAATTTTGGGTTCTAAGGCCCTTTTTCCTTTTGGGGGATTCCTTGAAGCGTCCCTTCTAGATGTCTTTCTTTAATCTGCGCTTCAAATTCCTCCCTTGGGCCTTGAAAAATTTAGGTATACTTCGTCTTGGTTGATCTTGTCTGGTCTTGGTTTGGTGCGTTTGGAACCCGATATGCTCTCTCCCCCGTTGGTATAGTGGCGGATTTCAAAATCTAGTGGGGTCGGTGCTTTCCACTTTTCCATCTAACTCCCCGAGGTTCATTCGGGGTTTCAATTCTGGTTCCCCGTCTTTGACTCTGCCAGCTTAGAAACTTCTCACTACTAAAAATGTTCGGATCTTGATACTCAAAGGTGATGCTTTTAGCGGGGCCCATAAACTATGTTTTGGGTAAATACCCAATTGGGGACCCCTGGTTGGGGTGATATTGTACATCCGTGATTCCCATCAAAGGTAGGCTGGAAATTATTTCAGGTCAGGTGATTTTTCACAGCAACTCCCCCTGGTTTTCCATAGATATCTTTGGCACTGAAATTTTAAGCAAATTACCCAATGTGGTGGTAAGGCGTGGGTTGCTTTACCTTTTTATAATGAATCACCAGATCCACCTGTTGGTGGGTTTTCCTAACCAGTTTAGCCCCAAGCACTTGAGGGGCTTACGAACCTTTAGCGAAGGTTTAGGCTTTAGCGAAGGATCCCCTGGCCTTTTTCTTGAGGAAATTTAAGTTTTCCCGATTGTTCAGCCAGTAGAGCCGGGGGTGTAAAATCTTCCATCCAGGAAAATTTGGGCACCGTCTGCAACCCCGAAAATGAAAATTTTTTAGGTCGGTGGGGAAAGTTTGGTGGCGAAGGCCGTCAAAATGAAGGCGTTCACTCTTTTTATCTATAAAATCTTAGGGTCCCCACACAGGACCCCTTTTTTCCCCATTGTTTCTCGGGGGTGAACCAGGTTTAAATCATCCTGTGTATGCAATATTTTTCAGTCTGCCGGGTTTTGTTGATGCTATCTTACGGATGCCTTAAAAATCTGCTGAAGGTACCCGGGTTTGGGAGACCTCGAGGTCTGCATATAGATTTGACTTAGGTTACCTTACAAAATTTTATTCCTTATATATCTCATTCCCTAAAAATTTTTTCCCCAATTTCCCCAAAAACATCCCCCCAAAACAAAAAATTCACCTTATTTTTCAAAAACCCCCCCCCCCCCCCCTCCCTTTTTTTAAACCCCCTCTTCTTTTTTAAACCAAAACCACCGGCCCCCCCCCCGAATTTTTTTGGGAAGAGGCGATCCGACTACCTGCTAGCCATCTTTAAAAAAGAAACAACTAATTACAAACAAAAAATGAACACGTTACAGGGATAGTCCTGAACTCCCGGACAAAAAAACAAAAACCCTTACTTGTCATCCAAATTTTAACCCTCTTATCGTTTGATGCAAGTGGTTTTTTTGCTGGGTTTCCGAGCTCTATGGCCTCCCGCTTCTCGAAGAAATGGGTCTGGCCATACGAAGCATGGATGGGGGAGCCTAACGGTCCGAAAGGGGGAATCAACCCTTCGCCCCAAACCCACAAAATGGCTCCCCATTTAGGTTTCTAGGATGGTCGGGTTCGAATTTTCCACAAATAGATGCAAGCCCCCCCAAAAAAGAAATGAAATCTAACTAATCCCTGAAAAGTTAGTAACAGAGTAAAAACTTAAAAAACATTTCTTAAAGATAAAAATTTGAAGAGATTCAGGTGGCTAGCCTCTGGCATGGGTCCCCCGTGGAGTCGCCATCCCTTTGGTTAATTTTTTAATTCCCTTTTCCCAAACCGATTAGACTAGACCTATGCTTCTAATGAGATCTTCGACTTGAGTTGAATTTCGTTGATTTTTTGGGGGTCGCCCCCAATGTTGTTGGGAAAATTGATAAAGGAGAGATTAGTTTAATTTGGGGCCACTGTCGGTTATTTCCCCTTCTCGTTTTTGTGAAAAGAGGAAAAAAGGGAAAAAACCGGTTTTAAGTCTAGGGCTAACCTATTAAAACCCTTTGATTACCACCTAAACTCTAAAATTGTTCCTCTTTAGAAAAGTGTTTCATTGGTTTCTGTTCTTTTATTATGTTCTTGAAAAAATTTATTTTTTATTTTATGGGTTACTCGAGGTGCCCACGTACCTGTACTCAGGATCAAAAAAGCCGTAGTTTGCTTTTCTGAAAACCTTAAATTGTTTTTGGTTTTAATTTGAAATTTTTTGGTTTATGTGGTTTTTGGTTTTAATTTTGAAATCTCTTTTGGTTTATGTTCTTACAATTTTTTGGATTTTTCTAAAATTTCTAAAAATAAGCTTTAATTGTTTTTGAAAAAGATTTTTTTTTTGGGAAAAAAAACCAAATTTTTGGTTTATTTGAAGAAAAGGTTTTTTTTAAGTGCTAAAAATTATTTTTTATGATTCTTTTATAATTTTTGATTTTTTTATTATTTTTATGATTTTTTTTTGATTTTTTTGTGATTTTTTATCGAAAATTTTACCCTAAGTTTATTATCTATCCCATTTTGAAATCTAAAAATTTTTTTCTTATTTTCCCAATTTTTTATTATTTTTTAACATTTTTTATTTTATTATTTTTTTTTTATTAATCTAAAAACCTAATTTCTAAAATTTTTCCCATTTATTGAAATAAAAAAATGAAAAAAAAATAAAAGCTAACTAAATAAATAACAAAAAATAAAAAAATCAAAAAGGAAAAATAAATAAAAAAATAATAAAAAAAAAAAATCCCGAAAATCCACTTATTGTTCCGGGTCATGAAAGGGTGGGTCATCGGATCGAATCGGGTGGGTCAGTTGGTGAACACGACCGCGGGGGGGTTGCTCGATCAGGCGTTCGGTGGCCTTTTTTCGCGCGGAGGTGTCGGTCTGCTTCTCGAGGGTGCTGAAACCCCCTGGTGGCGGTGGTTACTCTCAATGCCTCCCGGTGGTGGTTCAACTCCCATGGGTGGTCGCGATTTTGGGTTCCTCGTGCTCTCTGATTTTCACTCTTTCCCACTTTCTTTTTCCCTTCCGATTCGTGTTTTGGTTCCTCACCTTACTTATTTATAGGCACTTTAAACCCGGGTGGATAGTCGGATTTCCTCCAAATTTTGGGACGGGGTTTTCGGGTTGAAAACCCAAATCCCATTTTTGGGCAAAACCCTCGATTTTTTGCGATTTGATTCCAATTAGATAATGTTTATCTTAAATTCTATTGAAGATCTAGGATTTTTGCAAAAACATCAAAACGAAACATCCAAAATACGGGTTTTTCCTTCCCCGGGATCTCGGCTCGAGGTAGGAGCGATCACGCGCCCCGGGGCGTCGCTTCCTACCCCAAAAAAATGCTGCCATGTGTCCCAGGTAAATAAAAATTCACAAAACGCGGAAATGTTCCCTCGTGTTTTGAACCCCTGACCGGGCCCTCTGCGCGCGCCTTAGCCCCTGGTCCGGGCAGCTGGCGCCACTTTTTGATTTTTTAAATTTTTCAAATTGCTATTTCAATGCGATTTTTTTTTTTTTTTTGTATTTTTTGAAAATTCCAAAATTTTTAAAAATTGTTTATTATTTATTATTGCTATTTTTGAAATCATTTTTCAAAATTTATGTGTTTTCCTATTTATTTTTATTTTTTTTAAAAATTTTTTTTTTTTATGGTATTTTTTTGAAAAAAATTTGAAAAAAATGGAAAATTTTTTGAAAATTTATTATTTTTTTGAAATTTTTGATTCCCGAGGAAAAAAATGGGGTATTAATAAGCGAATTCAGCCTGAGCCAAAAGCTTTTCCCACTGTCCCCCGGTTCTCAAGCAGATACTTCGGATAGGTTTTTTAGGGTCCTGTTAGTACCGTTTTGACCGTCGGTTTGAGGATGGCGGTACTGCTGTAAATTTAGGACGAATAAACATATATGAGAGTTTCTTAATGACTAAGGAATTTTTATCCCTATCGGAAGTAAGGATTTGGGATCCCTGCAACGCACCACTTTCCCTTGAAGAACAGCCCCCGCAATAGCCGTACTGGGGTCTTCCCGCAGGGATTAAACTGGGCCCTTTGGAAAACCTGTCCCCAACAAACACAGGTCAGCAAACCCCGTTAGGTCGAGGGAAAAAAGTATAAAGGCCTCGACAAGTCCTCCCAAATGTTTGATGGGAAGGAAGGGTATATAGGCCAGTATTTTGGGTTGCCCCCCTTTGGGAAACCCGCAAATGTGCCCTTTAACAAACCCATACACATCCTCTTTAACCGGGCCAAAAGTATTTTCGTAACTGGCTGGGGCTTTCTCTACCCCCGTCCGCCAGTCCTCTACCTGCGATTTGGTAAGCTTTTCTGTAAGGTGATTTAGGAAGTCAACTAATTCCCTTTCATCAAGTACCCCCCAGGATATGAAGTTTTATCATTGGTTTTTGTTTGGACACTTTCAAGGCCTTAAAAACGCTATATTTTCATATGTTCCCTTTAACCCCTAAAAAGACAAGTCCGCATTAAAGTAGTAGGGGGCTTCGCCTTTTTACCGGGCGTCCCCCACCTTTTTTTGCCCCAACTTGTGTTAGCTTGAAAGGAAACCTCTGCAAGAACTCAATCCTCTGGCGTGCATGTCCTTCTAATTGGGTTTGATCACTCAAGGTTTAAGGCCCCCAGTCGAGTACAAAATGAATCTTTCCCAATCAAATAGTCTCCCCTCTTTAAGGGCCCTCACCACGGGTAGAAATCCTTGTCATTGTAGCCAAGTCCTCCTTTTTTCGCACAATTTTTCATGTAAAGGTATTGGTCTTCTTTCCCGTGATGTACTGCCCAAAATCCAAACCCCCCTGGCGTCGCAATCCACCCGATAATTCTCAAAGTTGGTAGGGTGTACAGGGGCGCTACACAATCTTTGCTTCAAATTAGAAGCTGATTCAGATTTTCGCCCCATTGGAAAATTTCCCTTCTTCAAGCATTCAGTCAAACGGGGGGGGAGCGACGGTACTAAAGGCCCAATGAATCTTTAAGAAATAGTAGGCCAAGAAGTTCTCAATCCCTAAAAGTTTGGAACGGCCATTCTTGAATCGCCTTTACCTTTTTGTATCCCCATTACCCCCTTTACTATGACCCCCAAAACCCCAAAGGGAAAATAGCGCCTTGACATAAACGTGCACTTTTTAGATTAGCGCAGTTTTTTACCTTTTTTGTAGATAACACACACTTTGATGTTCTAAATGTTTTCTTGATTTCTGAATTTTTAGAATATCTCAAAATACCAATAGGAAACGCCTTGATGGGTTTTTAAAACTTGTTCATTACCCTCATGAAGGTGCTTAGCGCATTTCTTAACCCCAAATGGCATCACTAGCACTATACGCCCTCCTTGGTTTAAACGCGTCTTCCTTTTGTCCGGGACGGATCGAATTTGGGGGGTCCCAATCCGCAAAATTTTCTTGGAGAAAATGTAGGCCACCCAACCCATCAACATATCCCCGATGATGGGATAGGGAATTTATCCCCATGGTATCTTTTTGATAGCTGGCTAAAACCATCCTCCAGCTCCTCTTTCTTGGGGGTTTAACAAGGCTAAAACCCCGCATGGACTTAAGCTGCCCCGGTTTAAAAACCCTTTTTCCCCAAAAATCTTGGACCTTTCTTTTAGAATCCCGGCTTCCTTGGGATATCCCGTAATGCGGGAGGTTGGGGGGGACTAATCGGGACCGGGTCTATCTGGGGTTTAAGTCTTCAAAGGGGTAGCCCCGGGTAGTGTTTGGAACCCCTCCTTTTAATCCTCAGAGATCCTTATGCCCCTGGCACTTCTCCATCAACCTCCCCCTCTCCTTCTATCACACCTTTCCCGTGAGGGGTGTACCACCGTGCTCCCCCAAGTCTTCCTAACTTCCTTCTAGATTGAGTGGGTTTTGGATGAAGATCTCAAAATTTTTTCCCTTAGTGCGTCCTTCCTCTTCAACGGTAAAAAAGGTGTATTTTACACCCTCCTTCTCCAATTATAGCTTTTCCTTGTGCATGTTGCGCATCCACATAAATTGCCATGGCCCCTCGAACAAGGTGGAAAACATCCTGTCTACAATGTGTAGAAGCTTCATTGCGGTGCTTCCCTATTTAGAAAGGTACCTGCATCTCTCCTTGACTTCAATCTTTTCGGCTACCTTATCCAACTAAGGGGGTACGGATTCGGGTACTTCTCATAGGAATGCAGTTGTTTCACAACTCCCTTCCTATTGTTTTCCAATGCGTGTTATATTGCCAAACAAAATCCCCCTGATAGTTCACCGTGTGTGAAAAAAATTGGTGCCTTGGTGATCTCTTCTTGCTTTGGGGTGGCAAACATGCGCTGAATTACATAAGTTGGTTTTGTTGTTTTCTTCTTCCCCATAATACTCTTCCCCTCTGTCGGTCATAGAATCTCCTCACTCTTCCCTTCAAAGGTGTTTAGCTTTTCCCCGCTGGACTTGTTTTTACCGATGACCCCTTGATTGCATCGGAAAAATTTTCCCAATTAGGTTTTGGTGGGGTTATGGCTTTTGGCTCCTTCGCTCCAGGTTCTTTCCTTCACTTTCTCTTCCCTCTTGGGCATGTCTAGTTGGTTTGTAT
>JBBMOL010003435.1:0-16095 GCA_037954665.1 Laguncularia racemosa | reverse complement strand
ACTGTTTACAAAGACCGAACGAAGTTGAGATCAACGATAAGTTCCCTAAGGAACGATTGTATGCCATCAAGACCATTGAAGATGATATCATCCCATAGTTTGCTGATATTGCCAATTACCTAGTGGCAAAGGCCATTCCTAAGGATATGAACAAGCAGTAGAAGAAGAATTTTTTCACCGAATTGAAGCACTACTACTGGGAGGATTCACATTTATTTAGAATTTGTGCCGATCAGATGATTCGAAGGTGTGTTTCCCATGAAGAAGGATGGAAAATCTTATTCCACTGTCATAGTGGGCCAATGGGAGGACATCATAGTGCCAATAGGATGGCGCACAAAGTATTGGAAGCAGGATTTTATTGGCCGTCATTGTTTAGGGATGCTCAGAGATATATAGCTCGATGTGACCGATGCTAGAGTGATGGTAACATATAAAAAAGGAATGAAATGCCACAACACTACATATTAGAGTGTGAAGTATTCGATGTGTGGGGCATCGACTTTATGGGGCCCTTTCCTCCTTCCTTTGGAAATAAAAACATATTGGTAGCTGTGGATTATGTTTCTAAATGGGTAGAAGCACAAGCCTTGTCGACTAATGACTCTCGGGTGGTTGTTAAATTCTTGAAGAAGCTCTTCTGTAGATTCGGGGTCCCACGGGCACTCATAAGTGACAGAGGTACACACTTATGTAATTCACAAGTTGAAAAGATTCTCAAGCGATATGGGGTGACTCACCGTCTTGCTACACCGTATTACCCCCAAACTAGTAGGCAAGTGGAGGTTTCAAACAGGGACCTAAAGCATATCTTAATGAAGTCCGTATCTCACCATAGACAAGATTGGGCCGAGAAGTTAGATGATGCTTTGTGGGCATATCGGATAGCGTACAAAACCCCCCTTGATACTACTCTATATCGATTGGTCTACGGGAAAGCTTGCCATTTACCAGTTGAGATTCAGCACAAGGCATTTTAGGCCATCAAATCTACCAATTTAGATCTCAGCCGGTCTGGAGCACATCGAAGGATGCAACTTAATGAGCTAGATGAATGGAGGCTTATGGCATATGACAATTCATATATATACAAAGAGAAAGCCAAGAAGTTTCATGACGCTCGGCTACCACGGAATGGACAGTTTAATGAAGGGGACTTTGTATTACTTTTCAACTCTAGGTTGAAATTGTTCCCTGGGAAGCTTAAATCAAGATGGTCTGGTCCATTCCGAGTAAAAAGGGTTTTTCCCTATGGCACAATTGAGTTGGAACACCCGGAGAAAGGCGTTTTCAAGGTGAATGGCCAAAGGCTTAAGCATTACTTTGGGGACAAAACAGTTTTGGAAGAAAAGGAGGAGCTGAACCACATTCTCATCTCCATTTGAGCTCCACTGGTTCATTACGTCGAGCTAATGACGTTAAACAACAGCGCTTCTTGGGAGGCAACCCATGTTGCTTAGGTAAGTTTTCTTCCTTACTCTTTTCTTTCTTTATTATCACCTGTTGTTTTGGAGTAACTTTTGCAGGACAGCAAGCTACAGAGGGGCTAACCAAGTTTGTATTCTATGAAAGTCACCTTAATAGAGCTTTTTTTGTAAGCTCCAAGTGTGGGGAAATTCAGGATGGAAGACCTTTTCAAGGGAATGCAAGATGAAGTGATGATAGGTATGTGCTTTGATCTGCACAACTGGGTACACTAGTGGTGTATCCGGTTTCTCACACATGCCAGAGGGTGTCTAAATTAACTTTGCAATACAAAAGGGGAATATGTCATGGTGTGCCCTCCCGTGCACTTGAAAATATGCTCATTGTGTATATATCAGAGATACACGAACAAGGTACACGCTCGTGTACCTGGTCGTGTATCTGACCCACAGAAGGTACAATTGGATACACAAACAAGGTATACGCTCGTGTACCTGATCGTGTATCTGACCTACAGAACACCCCCTCTCGATACACGAACAAGGTACACACTCATGTACCTGGTTGTGTATCTGACCTATAGAATGCTCTCCTACGACACACGAACAAGGTACACACTCGTGTATCTAACCCACAGAAAGGAATGTAAAGTACACAACCGTGTACTTGGTCGTATATCTAATTTTTCTCGTCGTATTATAAAAGGAATCCTCACTTCACTCTGCCATTTACACGACCCTTTCTCCATTCGTGCACTTCCTGTTTCTCCCCACTTACTCCCACTCTACTCCTCCATACTATGGTTGTTCTTTCCACACCATCAATTTCTTCCTTTTCAAGGACTCAAGGTAAGTAAGTTTTCTTCATGCAATACGATTGTTGCTTGGTTTTCTTTTATGACTACCATACATGCTTGCATCTATGATGATGGTATGATGAGTGATTTCGCATTTTGTGATACGAACCACGCCAACCCGTGACGAAACCCAATACCAATACGTTTGGAATTTGTTGCCTAAGACGCCCAAACACCTAAAGTGGAAACCACAACCCGTTGTCTATAAGCGAGACAAGAACCTTGGTATAAAATGAAGACGCCACAATCGGGATGAAAGACCGATTGATAAGTTGGGATGAACGCCACAAAAATTAATCCGATAAGTTTGATTTAGTTCTTGAAGAACCAAGAGAGGTGCCTCTCAAAAGTGTTTAATGTTCAAAGATGTAAATTCTTAGTTGTTCTAAACCCTAGGAGCTTTTATACTAGGGTTACAATTCGTGAAAAACAAGTCCAAAACGACGTAGCTTAGATAAGTTGCGTAAAAACACGAAAACAGAACAAGCTGGCCGGCAGGGGATACACGGCCGTGTACATGACCGTGTACTTTGGCTGTGTACTTTTCTGTGCACATTCCGGTCACATACACGACCGTGTACTTCTGGTCGTGTATCTTTCTGTAGATTTGCTTGTCTCCATACACAGCCATGCCTTTTAGCCGTGTATCTAGCCGTGTATGATTCTGTGCAATCTTGGAATTCCTATACGGCCGTGCCTTGAACATATACGCCCTCTTCAACCCGTTTCCGGTGTGACTTGTATAAAAGCAAGGGTCTTCCCATGGTTGTTCCAATCCGTTCCAACTTCATGATTGCTCCAATCCTTTCCGGCTTCATGGACAACCTTTATCAACTCGTTAAGTGCCTCCTTAAATTGTTTCACTTGATTTCTTGTGATCGGTCCAGGCATCACTTCAAGAGGATCCACATTTCTTCTTCCGGCTTGGCTCTCATCATGGATCTCATCATTCCCCTCCTCTTGAAAAGGATTTGTCCTCAAATCATTGCTTGCATCAAATGGACTCAGATCAGTAACATAAAATGTGACACTTACTGGATACTCACTTGGTAAATTTTTCTTGTAGGCATTATCATTGATTTTCTCAAGCATCGGAAATGGACCATCTCCCCTAGGGTTCAACTTGGATCTCCTCTGCAATGGAAAACTCTCCTTGTGAAAATGTACCCAATCCCAATCTCCAGGCTGAAAAATCTTGGGTCTCCTATCCTTGTTCACCCTTGAAGCGACTCAGGCATTTTGTTTTACAATCTTAATCTTTACCTGTGCATGTAGCTTTCTCACGAAATCTGCCTTAGAATCAGCATCAAAACTCACAGACTTGTTAAGGGGCAATGGTAATAAATAAATAAGAACCAATGGGTTAAAACCATACACAATCTCAAATGGTGAAAAATGAGTAGTGCTATATAAAGCCCTGTTATATGCAAACTCCACAAATGGTAGACAATCCTTCCAAGTCTTAATGTTCTTCTCTATGATTGCCCCTAACAATTGAATTAAAGTCCTGTTAACCACATCAATTTGCCCATCAATTTGTGGGTGACAGATAGTCGAAAACATTAGTTTAGTTCCCCACTTTTCCCACAATACTCTCCAACAATGACTCGAAATCTTTACATCCCGATCACTAACAATGTTACTAGGTATACCATGCGGACGCACTACCTCTCTAAAGGACAAATCAACAATGTGTATAGCATCATCAGTTTTATGACAAGGAATGAAATGAACCATTTTAGAAAACCTATCCACAACCACAAAAATAGAATCTCGATCATGCCTAGGCCTAGATAATCCTAACACAAAATCTATGGACATGTCTATCCAAGGCTCATGAGGAATGACACTATAATCATATAACCAATCTAAGAAGTCATCTAAACAAGGAATAGGATGACGATACTTTACCGTAAGGTTGTTGATGGCGCGGCAGTCAACACACATTCTCCATGACCCATCCTTCTTAGGCATTGCACATGGACTCAAGCTCTATCTCACGTACCCCTTCTCCATTAGTTCATCAAACTGCCTTTGGAGTTCCTTTGTCTCCTCCGGATTGCTCCTATAAGTTGGTTTGTTTGGAATCAATGCTCTAGGTACAAGGTCAATCTGGTGCTCAATACCACGAATAGGTGGTAATCCCTTTGGAATCTCTTCAGGGAAGACATCTTCAAAGTCCTGCACAAGAGACACAACCACACTAGGCAAAGCATTAGATAATTCGTTAGTAGTCAAACATGTTTCCTTAAAAACCAGAAACAACATAGGTTGCCTCATCATTAACGCTCTCCTTACTACACTCGCTCTTGCCACAGAACTCTCCTTTTGCAAGGCTGTCCTCTCCTTTTCACTCACCACCAAAGTTGATTCCCCTTCAACTTGGCCTCTCACACTCTTTCCAGCCTTCCTCTCTTTTTCCTTTTGATCTTGACTTTTATATTCCTTTTCTTTCTCATTGTCTTTTGCTCTCTCACTCTCCCTCTGTTTTTCACTCACCTTATGTTTTGCAAAAGACTGTTGTAGCTGCAACTGGTCCTCATACACTTGTTTAGGTGTTAACGGTTTAAGATTAAAGCTTTTCCCCTAGTGAACAAGCGTATACTTGTTAGAAAAGCCATCATGAACAACCTTCCTATCAAATTGCCATGGCCTCCCCAATAACACATGACATGCTTGCATTGGCACTACATCACATAACATCTCATCCTCATACCTACCAATGCGAAAACCAATCAAGGCTTGCTTACTCACCTTAGTCTCACCACTATCATTCAACCACTGCAATTTATATGGACTAGGGTGTCTAACAGTTTTGAGCCCCAGCCTTTCAACAATAAAATTGCTCACTACATTGGTGCAACTTCCCCCATCAATAATTAAACTACAAATGTGATCTCTTAGATAACATCTAGTATGAAATATGTTCTCTCTTTGGACCTCCTCTTCTTCCTTCACCTGCACATTCAAAGCTCGCTTCACTACTGCCACTAGCCTTCCCATTGCAGGCTCCTCATCATCACTAGCATCCTCTAATGGAGACATATCATCTTCTTCACTATCCCCCTTAGTCTCATACTCTCCATCATCACGCAAAATCATCACACACCTATTTGGACATTGACTAGCAATATGGCCTCTAGCTTGGCATTTAAAGCATCTAATGTCATGATTTCTAGAAGTAGAAGATTCAAGGTTACCTTGGTTACCAGGAGTAGAACCCGCTTGCCTCAGCTCCCCTTTTGGTTTGGTGGGTAAAGGCTTTTCTTCTTTCTTCCATTGGTTGGTCTTCCAAGTGGATGAACCATTACCCTGTGGAAACCGTGCATTACTACTACCTTTCCTCTTATGCTGGTTCTCAACCTTTATAGCCATGTGAACCATATCCTCCAATTCTACATAATGCTGTAATTCAACCACATTTTGGATTTCTCTATTCAACCCAGCAAGAAACCTAGCCATTGTAGCCTCTCTATCCTCCTCTACATTCGCCCTAATCATAGTGACTTCCATCTCCTTGAAATACTCATCTACACTTCGGCTTCCCTGCCTCAGAGTTTGCAACTTGTTGTGCAATTCACGATAGTAATACGCAGGCACAAACCGCTTCTTCATCACTCTTTTCATCTCTTCCCAAGACTCAATAGGTGGCTCGCCACTCCTTCTCCTATTCAACATTAGTTGATCCCACCACACTATAGCATAATCCGAAAATTCAATGGCAGCAAGTTTTACCTTCTTTCTCCCACTATAGTTGTGGTAATCAAATACCATCTCCACCTTTTTCTCCTATTCTAAGTATGCCTCGGGATCATTCTTCCTTTGGAAAGGAGGAATCTTCATCTTTATGCTACTCAATTGATCATCCTCTCTATTCCTATCTCCTCTATCTTCCCAATCTCTAGTTCCTCTATTCCGACCACTATATCCTCTATAACTCCTGACAGAAGGCTCATCAAAGTCATCATCCGACATTTCATCTCCACCCCTCGGTACTCTCCTAGAACGACTCTCCCTCTTACGCCCTTGGAATACATTTGTGGATTTCTCTAGTCTTTGCTTTACTGTCTCATGAATTTGTTCCATTCCCTCTTGGAATATCCTCTTCATCTCACCCCTCAACGCCTCAATTACTAACCTAGCATCAAACCTTCCCCTCTCACCTTCAGGAGAATATTGTCTCGACATTGTCCCTGCAGAAAAGATTAGTACTAACACAAATATATATATAATTAAACCTCACGATACACTCCCTTACGTGTTTCGCTCAAATGATGATATCACACAGTCACTCGTGTATTCTCACAAATAATGATGATATCAACTCGCCAATTTCCTCTTCTCAATTCTCTTGGAACTAACCCGAACTACACCAATTTCCTTCCGTAGAATTCAAAACAACTCTAAGGTTCGTAAATTTTCCTCTATTTTTCTATCCGAATTTTTTTTTTGTCTTGGTTGTTGCTCTTGATCACGTTTTTCTTTTCTTTTTTTTTTTTTGTCGTGATTTTTTTTTTTTTACAATCGCCTAGTCGATATTACACTATCAAAAGACAATCAATAGTACAAAATTGAATGCGATAATTGATATGAACGATTGGAGTTAGGGTTTTTGATATTACCTTCCTCAACCGAACTTGATGTTTTGACAAACCTAAGCTCTGATACCAAACTGATACGAACCACGCCAACCCGTGACGAAACCCAATACCAATACGTTCGAAATTCGTTGCCTAAGACGCCCAAACACCTAAAGTGGAAACTGTGACCCATTGTCTATCAGCGAGACAAGAACCTTGGTATAAAATAAAGACGCCACAATCGGGATGAAAGACCGATTGATAAGTCGGGATGAGCGCCACGGAAATTAATCTGATAAGTTCAATTTAGTTCTTGAAGAACCAAGAGAGGTGCCTCTCAAAAGTGTTTAATGTTCAAAGATGTAAATTCTTAGTTGTTCTAAACCCTAGGAGCTTTTATACTAGGGTTACAATTCGTGAAAAACAAGTCCAAAACGACGTAGCTTAGATAAGTTGCGTAAAAACACGAAAACAGAACAAACTGGTCGGTAGGGGATACATGGCCGTGTACACGACCGTGTACTTTGGCCGTGTACTTTTCTGTGCACATTCCGGTCACATACACGACCGTGTACTTCTGGTTGTGTATCTTTCTGTGGATTTGCTTGTCTCCATACACGGCCGTGCCTTTTAGCCGTGTATCTAGCCGTGTATGATTATGTGCAATCTTGGAATTCTTACACGGTCGTGCCTTGAACATACACGCCCTCTTCAACCCGTTTCCGGTGTGACTTGTATAAAAGCAAGGGTCTTCCCATGGTTGTTCCAATCCGTTCCAACTTCATGATTGCTCCAATCCTTTCCGGCTTCATGGATAACCTTTATCAACCCGTTAAGTGCCTCCTTGAATTGTTTCTCTTGATTTCTTGTAATCGATCCAGGCGGCACTTCAAGAGGATCCACATTTCTTCTTCCGGCTTGGCTCTCATCATGGATCTCATCATTTTGGAAGTCGATTGTTGATAGATCTGTAGACATTTTGAACTCACGTGAATGCATGCATGATTGATGTCATGAGTAGCTGCCAAACAAGTGAATCGATAGTTAGGGTTTGAACATGAATATTTGGGACTTTGATTTTGTGGGTTTCTTGAACAATGTTGTTGTGTTTCTTTCCCAATCTTCTTCTTAGAAACCAAGTTATGAGGCCATTTTTTTACGATGACTAAACTATCACACCTAGCTTCTTAGAATCAAGATTCGAACTTTATCGTTTGAGGATGCTTTGGGTGTGTTGTAGTTACATTTTTAGCCTTCAAGAAGGTAAATTGATAATATACTAAAGCCACAAGACCTGATTTTGAGCATTCCTATGGTAATTTGTGCATGTATGAGATGGGTAGATACACAACCAGGTACACGATCATGTACCTTGGTTGTGTATCTCAACTGTGCTATCTTTCTCCTTTTTTCAGAAACCCAATGCAAGTTCTATTATTTTCTTTATGTAATTAACGACCCTAACCTATTTTGAGACCATTGTGTTTGATTCAGATGGGCAAAAAGACTTGTGCAGTTAAACCGAAGTTTACCAAGAAGAAGAAGACCACCCTTGCTAAGCGAAAGCGGGATGGTGCTAGTTCATCCTCCGCTCCACCCCCCCGAAGAGTTGCGGATGAGCCATGGAGCAAGAAGCGGTTTGAAATTCTCTCACAGAAACCATTTGGCGCACATCCATATTTGGATTGGGGCATGCTGGAAGGGTATGGATTAGTTCAACCAATCAAGGAGATCCTTGCCACCGGACCATGGGAAGTCCTGTTCACCATTTAAGAACTAGCGTATAGGGATGTTACTCTTGAGTTTCTATCCACTATGCAGATACAGAAGACAGAAATTGAAAAAGGTTGGGACAACTCTTTTAGTTTTGAAGTGTACGGGTGTTAGCACAACTGTACTATCCGCCAGTTCTGTTCTCTAATGGGATTCTACACTGAAGCTTTTACCCAGACATTTGAGTTTCGGGGTTTACATTGTAGTTGGCCTCCCAACGTTAACACTCAGGTATGTTGGGAGGAGTTGACCGGAAACCTGGATCAAGAGTACTTTCCATCCAGCTCCAAGGCCTCTCTAATTAAGGATGATTGCCTCAAAGTTTGTCATTGGCTCTTGACAAACACAATTGGAGCCCGAAAAAGCAGTAAGGGAGTTGTCAATAACTTTGAAATCTTTCATCTTTACAACATCTCCCACGAGTATCAAATTAATATCGGGTTGGAGTTGGCCTTTTATATATGGAGACAGGTACATGACTCTCGATCTAAGGGGATTTACTGCGGCAACTTCATTGCTCATTTGCTGAAGAGCATGGAAATTTTCCAAGACCCTGGGCCAGAGGCCATCAAGTGCAATTAGGAAAGAATCTCTAATGGGTCGTTTTCCAAGTGGGGAGTGAAAAAAATCATAGGAACTTCCCGCACTTCTAGCAGGCTGCATCCTTATACACAATCCTCTAAGGCTGCTCCTTCCTTGTCTTCACCTGGTGAGTCTTCTATTCCCACATCAGAGCGGGCACTTAACCACTTGGCATCCATTGAGAAGACCCAAGGTGAGATGAAAGTTCAACTATAGGGGTTGAAAAAGAAAGAAAAAAAATTTAGAAAATTTGTAGTTCACACTTTCTAGTTGCTGGCTAAGTGCTTCCTAACGGGGTAAGCCAGTTTGCCCACTTATGCCTTTTCCTCTGAAGCTGAAGAGGATGTTGAGGCCAGTGGTGATAAAGCCAAGGAAAACGAGGGAGAAAGTGAAGAAGATACAGAGGAAACCACTGAGGAAGTGGAACCGATCATTGCCAAGGGTGAGGAAAGTGATGATGAAGAGGATGAAGTAGACGAGAATGAAGATGAGGAGACTAGTTCGGAATGATGAATGACTTTAAGTTAACTATTTTATTCTGTATATTCGAGGAGCTCTTTCTCTTGAGCTAGACTCTTCCTTGCTGGATGACTGTAATAATGACTAATCTCTATCTACTCTTTTACCTTTCATTTTTGTTGTGTTGAACTTTGCTGATCTAGGTGCTATCCTGCGAATGCAAATGGTCCCATAACTTTCCTTGGCGAGCTTCATTGATATAGATGATCGACATTCCGCTAGCTATGCAATTAGTCCGTCACTTGTTTAATCCTGGGAAGTCTCAGTTCCTTTTCTTTTTATCTCTTTATTTCTCATTGTGTTCTTGAATGATAAAGATATTGGGGACAATGTCTCAATCTAAGTGTGGGGAAGGGGATACTAAAGAAATTTGATAAGGGTTGTGCTGAATTGTATGAGTCATTCAAAAATTTCCCCTATTTTTTTTTTCTTTTTGCTTGATAATCGAATTTTGAAATCATGATTGCAAATTACGTAGTATTTTAGCATTTAGTGAATGAATTCCTCTAAAAGAGTGTTGTGCATGTCACCTTTGTCTTCTTTGGAACATTGATACTTAGTCAAAGTTATGGGATAAAATTGCTGTGAAACTCAAAGATCTTGAGAGCCATTTAATCTTTCATGAAAGGGCAAATGAAATGATTCACTTGGTGATCCTTCTTAGAAGATCTCTTTAAAGTAATAATTTAATGAAAGCATGTTATACTTGAAAATAAAGGATTGGTTAGTATGGGCAGGCTTTGGTCCCTCAAAAGAGCGAAGTTTGACTTCGCTACTAACTAGTCAAAATAATAAGTTAAGGTAATAGAGGTTTAATGGGGTTCCTTTAAAACTTGGTCACCTAAGGTCATCTGGCCTGGGATCGGCTGACCAAGGAAATTACCGTAACAAAATGAAATACCATAAAGGAAAAAGTTGAGTGGGTCATGTAACTCGAGTAATTAAGCCCATAGGAACACCCTCAATTGAGGGGATAACGTTCGTTAACTTAGGTGACGAGCCTAGGATTATCGGCTGGAAACTCAATACATGGGTTGCAAGATCCTAAACAGCTGAACTAAAAAAAAAAAATAAAAAAAGGGATAAAACCACTGAACTATTACAAAGAATAAAATCTTTGAAGAGATTAACTAAAAAGGAGGAGGAATCCAGGGGAAACATAGATGCAATGTACTTTCATTATTGATTGTTTTACTTAGAGAGATAATTGGGAAGATTATAGACTCTTTAGTGGTGGTTGAAATGTACCACGTTTCCTTTTGCTCTAATTGATCTTGTGTCTAATTTTGATCATGAAAGCCATTGTTAAATGATGAGGGTAAAGCTTGGGTTACTCTGATTAATCCTAGAAATTTGACTAAAGTATCTTTGTTACAATACTTTCATGACAAGGTGAGAAGCACACTCATTAGATTGAGGGATTGCATTGAGCTTTAAAGATTAAAATTCATAAATGCTAATGTGTGAGCAGTATTATTTGGTAATGATAATCATGATTAATGAGAAGTTTGACTAATGTTTTATTTTGCTTGAGGACAAGTAAAGACTTAAGTGTGGGGAAGTTTGATAAGTCGTAAAATACCCTTATCTAGATTAATGAAATTGTGCTTTATTATTGAATTTTTAGATGATTTGTTGAAGAAAAGGATGCTTAATGGAATGAATGTTAATTTGAGGATATTCTAGAGTATTTTGGAGCTAAGGGAAGGAGTTTTGAAGAGTCATAGTAAGTTTTGGAAGGAATTGGATACATTACATGTGAAGAAAAAAATTCTGAAAAGTACACAAGCAAGATACACGCCCATGTACTTTGCTTGTGTATCTAAGTTTTGCTTCTGTTCGATGACGTTTCAAATACACAACCAATTTACACTCCCATGTACTTGCTCGTGTATATTCACATAAGGAAACCTAGAAGCAAGCATGAGATACACAAACGAGATACACTACTTGTGTATCCGATCGTGTATATATCCAATCGGGGTACATGTATAAATAGACCTTCAGTTTGCCCTAGAAAAAGAAAAAGGTTACGAATTTTTCATTTTCTCTCACTCTCATAACAGTAAGGGAAAGAAGATTTTGTCGATTCCAAGGGAGATTGAAGACCTACGAAGAAAAAGACTTTATCTTTAAGGGTTGTGACCATGAACTTTATCTATTCTTCTAATAATTGTGTTTCTCTTGCCAAATTTATGGAGGAGTAGACCCTAAATCTAGATTTTATTTGAAACTTCTCTGTCATGTGATAAAGATTTGATCTTAAATGCAAAGTTGTTGACTTTCTTATGATTAATTGCATGTTCTTCAATTGTTTCTTGGATTCATAGATCCAGAATATGAATTTATGCGTGATATCATATTAGTTAATTGAGAAATTTCTCATATGATTAGATCTAATGCAATTAATGAGATTTGATTGTTCTTCTAGAGATAGGAAACAAGAGTCTTCTGTTTACATCGATTATTTTTATGCGAATTCATGTGCTTTATGCAATTCTAGGTTGCTATTAACTAAGGAGAGATCTTATTTGATAAACCTAGGATTAGATAGGTTAATATACTTGAGAAGGTAGTTAACTTGACTAGAGAATTCGACAGTATAAGAAGTCAATTATGACAATTTGCAAAAATCTAATGAATTACATGATAGAGAAGGAGTAGGATAAGATCTAGGTTGCTTTTTTTAATTGATAAATCTTCAGAACCATTGTTGTTTGTGAGTTGTTAGTTTTGAGATTAGAGTAATCAAGTTTCAAACAACATTATTAAGTGACGGTTAGATAATAGGAACGGAGTTAGTACTAGTAATTGGTGTATCTCTGAGGGACGACCTTGTGCTTACTTGCTATATTATGCTACGATAGGTGCACTTACCTATTGTTTCGTAGTAGGATTAAGAACAAGAATTCAATTTATTAAAACTATGATTGGTCGTGCTATTGCCTATGTACCATTTTGTTTTAAAGATATCCAAAAATTGCCTTTGACACATCCTTTGACACAAGCATGTTCTTGCCCATATACTTTTACACGGTTGCTTGCACGGCTACTCTAAAATGCTCTATCTTGTTCTATTTTGCATGATAAACCATGCTCTTCACCATGTCATGCTTCTTAATCTTGTAAAATTGATATTTTTGCTTCAAATTTCATGTAATTCTTCTATTAAATCATCAATTACATTTCAAAGCCTTGAAATCAAAATAAAGAGTGATTAAGTACAATATCTATCCAAAATGTAAGAGAATTTAACAAAAGACTATTATAATTGTTACAAATAATAAGTATTTTATACACTTATCAAATTCCCCTACACTTAAGCCTTTGCTTATCCTCAATCAAAGATAAACCTTTAAAGATCAAGGACAATTTTCTTCATTTAACCAATTACTGTAGATAACAATCACTAAATTAACATATAAACAAATTACATTCATCATAAAATTATTTATCCTTGATATCCTTTTTACCTAATCATGTTTAGTGTACTATAAATGCTAAAATTAGAGTTCAAGAATTAATCTAAAATTTATCATGCCAGTTAGACAAAAATTTACAAACTCAAAACCATACTAAACATTATCTAATCAAGAAGAAGGTTTTCAAAATTTTTTTCAATTAGCAAAGGTGTATACTTCCCTTTTTCATCCCCTTGAGTACCATGACATTTAACAAAAGCTTTTCTTCATCTATCTCTTGAAAATCTTTAATTTTTTTATAATTACTAAGAGAGTTTTTTTTTTCTTTTTTCTTTTTAGCAACATGGAGTAATGTCATTGGGTAATAAGTCTTATACTAGATGATGTTAGGCTACTAGGTTTTAAAATACCCCTTTGAACCTCCATTAACTCCATTACTTATTTCAATTAGATAAGTTTTCTCAAGCTTTTCTCTTGACCCATGTAGTGAGCTTTAGGCCGATGATTTTGAGCTTGTCACTCAAGTTAACAGGTGTTGTCTCTCAAATGGCACCTCATAGGCTTAATTGTCGAGTCAATGAGGTCCACTACTGAACTTTATTTTATTTTATCTTTCATCTTTTAATTTATAGGAAAAAGCTTCAAAAGACAAATTTCATTAATTTAATTATTTGAGATCATAGTACTCATAAGAACTTTTAAGAGATAGGTATATATCAAAGTAAGTTTCAAAACTCGACCTCCCAATCTTTGATTAATATATTATTTCAATCTAGAGTTTCTAAATTCTAAGCCTAAATAACATATAACTTTGATTTACAAGGATTTCACAATTAAACTCTAATCGAGCATTCTAAGTTTACTAATGAAAAAGTAAAAATATATCAAGGAAAAAAAAAATCCCAATAATCTACCAATTTATGAATGCAATTTATTCATTTAGTACTCCTAATAGTGGTAAATTATCTAATAGTAATTTCTTAGTAAAAATTTAAGGCTTTTTATATTATTCCTCTCCATCACACTTAAAATTATACATTGTCCTCAATGTACAAAATATAACACCAAAATAATTAATGGGGGAAAAATAACAAAATACTTCCTTAATAATTTGAGAAATGTTGGATAAAACTTGAAGCTTGATTCTTGACTTTTTAAAGAAGTAGAGTTCCTAACATAGAGAGAAGAAGAAAAACGTAATAAAATAGAATAACAGAAAATAAAAGGGAAAGGAAGAGCTATACTTGGTTACCAATTTGGTTATACAAGTCTTGTAAATTATTACAAACCAAATAGAAAATACAAAAATATACCTTAACTACTCTCACGCCTCAGCCCCATCATCACTCCCATCATTTTCCTCATCAAAATCTATAGAGATATAAACATCGTCCTCATCATTAGGAGGTGGAATCTATATTCCATTGTGAGTTGATAGAAGGTTAATACAAGTTTCTATCCTATTAAATTTCCACTGCAACCTCCTAAAATTTCCCTAGAATTCCTTACAGTAGTCATCCCATGTTCTTTGCATGGTCTTCTATATGCTCAACATTTGGTGCATCATATGTGATGTACCAGCTATATCATTAAAAGGAGTAGTAGATGAGCTACCTAGACCTAACAAAGGTGGTATAGCATATTCTTCTTTGTCTTGTTTGACTAGAATTTGTACATTTGGGGCATCTCTTGGCAATAACCCCATTGCTTTTAGTGATTCAACTCATATCAAGCCCATTACATAGCCCATTTGCATTAGGGGTAAGTTATCAAAAATTCCTATTTGTTTTACTAGTTTTGTGATATACAGGCTGACATAGATAGAATATACCTGTGAATCATAAGACTAGTGTCCATTACATAGCCCATTTACATTGGGGGTAATTTATAAAAAATTCCTATTTGTTTTACTAGTTTTGTGATATATTGGTTGACACAGATAGAATAAACTTGTGAATCATAAGGCTAGTGTCTTAAGAATCCAAGTAAAGAAACTCCCAAATGAATAGGTCACCTCTTTGTTATACTATGCAAGTAATAGACATTAGTTGTACCTATAACTTTAAAACTATTTTCCCTCCCACTTAATGTGTGTGCAAGTAACCGATGAAGATACTTGTGGGCTGGGTTACATAGTGTAGATGCCTTAGATCTTTTGGGTGCATATAAGCTTTTGGTATTGATCTGATGTTAATATTAAATTTTTGTTAGTCCACGAGGCATTTCAATTGGGATTATTGCATATTCATTTATGCAAGTGAACTTCTCTTTATATAATCTGATAATGATGGATAAGGGAGTAACACTAATTTGGTAAAAGTTGCCATTTACTCGAAATTGGATTCTATCATCATCGCTCTAGTCTACCATCTGCTGTGTCAATTGAAATATGAAAAGGAATTCATGGGTTAGTTTAACAAATGTTGGCTCCTATATATTGAGGAGCTAATCCCATCCTCTAATATCGATTAAGCTTCTAACATCATTAGTTAGGTGAGCCTACTCCAAAACATTCCAGTCAATGTATAGTGACTGTTTGAAAGGGTGATTCTTGATCTAAGCATACTGCTTTTTGTGCATTGAGTTGTGAAATAGAAGCATGGGTTGCGTAGCTATACGACTCGCCTGTTGTGAACTTATACCAGCTATGTTGACATGTGGTTTCTTTTGTGAACATTTAAATGGCATGGTTCTTATATAAAAAGATATTTTAACAATAAATAATAGCCTACTCTTTATGTAGTTGATGTAACTAACCAAAATTGTTTCAAGAACTTGTCAAACAACATGAATAATTGCTTGGAGAATCGTGTCATGCATAAAAAAAAAAAAAACAAAAAATAGCACAATAGCCCCAAAAATTACTCTAGTTTACAAATTTAACAGAATACCACTAGATTTTCCTTCTTAATAGTAGGTTACTACTATAGGACTACTT